>PVIJ01013842.1:32991-43619 GCA_004024925.1 Scalopus aquaticus
ATATATATATATATATATATATATATATATATATATATATATATATATATATATATATATGGAATCACCACAAAATATACAGGTTAATAAAGATATATTGCAAGGTGGCTCTAAACTTAAAAGAAATGAAAAAGAGATTATTAAAATATTCCATAGAAAGTGATACATTCTATTTTCAAGAAGAAAAGCAAAAAAAAGCCAACATATATATGACAGAGATCATGAAGAACAATGTCAAGCAATACAACAAAATAAACATTAAAACAATAATTCCAGACACTTTCTTAAAATTTAAAACAATTCTTGAAATTAGACATTGAAAGAATATATAACAATCATGTCAGCAAGGCCATATTAAGTTCAAAATCATATTATAGTTAAAACTGCTTTAAATAAAAATAAAAAATTAACTTGGGCAACCAGGGGGAAATACTAAATCACTAAAGAAGAGAATGAGACTTTGACCAGACTTTCAATCCCTAATGCAACAAATTTAAAATACCCAAGGAAGGATAATATGAGTCAAGGACTTAATATCTACCCAAATTGACTATCAAGTACAAAGCTGCAAACCAACTATTTTAAACTTCCCAAGACTAGGGAATATTGAACCTGTGAGACTTTCCTAAAGATTCGATTAGAAAAGTATATTCGGACAACCAAAAAGACTGAGCGACAGTAACACAAGAATCACTGATGAGCTCTAAATGTAAATAAACCTAGAGAACAAAGCTAAACCACAGTGAGAAAGGCGAAAATAGAGTAGATATAGTATACTTATCAAAACTAGGGGCAGGAGGAATAAGGAGAGCATATGGATATGGTCACCTAATAGACGTTAGTTGGAAACAAATGATGTGTATTTCCAACTAATATATATTACTTAGATCAGATACTAAGAAGGAGTGAGACAAAAGGAAATGTAACAAACTAAGTTCAATATTGTTCAATATAGGGAACCAATAAATCCAAAAAATGGACTAATGGCAATATATAGAGGTATTAGTATAAAGTTAACTACTAGAACAAACAAGGAGATAACACCCACTGCATAATGAAAAAGCATAGATACAAAAGACAAAAAAAAGCAGTATGATAGGGCTGATGCCAAACATATTAATTATATCAATAGATGTAAATGGGCTTAACTCACCTATTGAAAGAAAAGGATTTTCAGATTGGCTAATAAAGCAAAATCCAACACTATGCAGAATACAAGAGACACACCTAAAACAAAGAGATTCAAAAGAGTTAAAAAATAAAAGGATGTAGAAATATATATCAGGCAAACATAAATAAAAAGAAAACAAGGGTCATAATCTTGATATCTGACAAGGTACTAAAAAGGTAACAAAAAGCATTAAAATTTATAAAGAAAATCACTTTATAATGCTTAAGGCTGCAATTCACAATAAGGATATTACAGTTATTAATATCTATGTACTCAATAACACAACAATAACTTTCATTAAGCAGAAAGGTACAAAAGATACAAGGAGATATAGAAACACACTAATAATAGGAGACTTTAACATACCTCTCACAATCCAAGACCATGCAGACAAAAATTTAATAAAGGCATAGAAGACCTAAACAACATAAATAAGGTAGATCATATAGATCTGTATCAAACTCTGAACTCTAACAATAGAGTTTACAACTTCCTTTCAAGTACACACGGGACAGTCACAAAAAATAATCAAATCTTAGGCCACAGAGAAAACTTCAATAAGGTCCAAAAAATACAAATAATGCAAATATCACCCTCAGACAATAATGCAATAAACCTAGATATATATAACAGAATAAAAAATAAAATTGCCCTTCTGTATGGAAATTTACAACCACACTTTCAAACAATGTTTGGATCAAGACAAAATACAAAATTGAAAGACTTCTTGAAAATAATATTAAAAGGCTGACATTACCAGAATTATATGCCAAAGCTAAAGGAAAAGTCAAGGGAAAATATATTGCATGAGATGATTATATCAAGAATAGAAAAATAAATAATCAACTTAAAAAGCTATAAAAGAAACACCAAAGTAAACAAAGAAATCTGAAAAGGAGGACATTAATAATAAAAGTAGGGCCTCCCTGGTGGCGCAGCAGTTGCGCGCTGCGCTGTGGGGCTGTTGGCAGCACTATGCAAGTTCGATGTCCAGCTGGGGAGAATCCCACATGGTGCGGCAGACCTCTCCTGCCTCGCCCGCTGCTCCCCTCAGCAGTGTATTTCTGATCTACCTGTTCTGCCACTCTGTCTCTGGTGAACCCTCTCGCCGCCCCATGCCTCTGGCCTGTACCCCAGCTTGTATTAAAAAAAAAAAAAGAAAAAAAACAATAAAAGTAGAAATTAATTTAAAAACAAAACCAATAGAGTTAATAAATCTAAAATTGGTTCCTTAGCAAAGAAATCAACAAAATAGACAAACCACTGACTCAATGAAGGAAGGAAAAAAAGGGGGAGAGGGTGGGAGAGGAGAAAATACAAATACACAACATTAAAAACACAGTATTACAACGGCAAGGAGAAAATAAACATCAAAATTAAGGAAATGTTTTAATTAATATCTAAGAGACTTTTGCATAATTCTATGCAAACAAAATTGACGGCTTAGATGTAAATGAATAATTTTTTGAAGAAATAAAACTTACCAAAATTGACCTCAGTAGAAACAGAAAATCTAAATAGGACATGAGTCATAGAGAAAATGGAGAAAGAAGTTAAAGCTCCACTACAAAGAAGCACCAGGCCAGATGCTTCACAAGGGAACACTAACAAACTTGAAAAAATAAGATAACCTCAATGTTACTTTAATTATTCCAGAGCATGGAAAAGAGGAAAATTTTATTTTACGTAGTAAGTATAACATTGTTTCCAGATCCTAACTAGATTTATTCCCCACCCCTACTACCCAGGCACCCCAAAAAATTTGTAGAAGAATCTATTTTATGAATATCAATGAAAAAAATTTCAAATAAAATATGATAAAATCCAATCTAGAATATTAATAAAGTTAAGAGAAGTCATATGGTCTTCATAGATATAGAAAAGGAATGACAAGTTCAACATCATTCTGATTTTTTTAACTCAATAAAAATTGATGAATATTTTCTTAGCATATTACCTCAGTCCAAAGTAATTCTTACTTAACAAATGAGAAACTTTCCTACTGAAATTATAAACAAAACAAGAATACTCTCCATACTATATTTAACTTGGTGCTAGAGATGTCACTTGGGAAACTGGAATGTGCAATTGGGAAAGAGAAAGCAATTAAAGATATAAAAATTGGATCAAAAGGAAAGGATAAAACTGTTTTCTATTTGAAGATTATATAATTATAGATCTTGAAAACCCAAGGAATATATAGAAAAACAACTACAAAGAGAAAATAATTTAATAAAGTAAAGCTATAAAATTAACATACAAAAATCAACAGCCTTCAAGAAGAAAAGACAGAATCCAATTATGATAGAAGAAAAAAGATCGAAGAAAGTAGTAAGTGCAAGTTTAACAAAAATTTCCAAAAGCATCCCTGGAAAGGTACAAAAAGACTTGAATAAATGGTAAGACATATGTTCAATAGTAAGATTCAGTATCCTACAGATGTTAGTTCTCCCTAAGTATTTTATAAATTCAATGCGATGCTCATGAAAATGCCATCAGCTTTGCAACTTGACAGAAAAATCAGCTTGGAGAAATGAAAAAAAAAATCGCTGGAAAATAAGAATAATATTGGGGGGGTTTTTAATAAAATTCTCTACAAAAGTTTTAGCCTCCAATTTAATAAAAGAGCAGTAATGCCACAAGGCGTACATATTGACTCTCGGTGAAGAAGTCATGACAGGCTGACTTCAATTTATTATTTTTTAGGATTCTAGACAGTGTCAAAAAAATTGAAAATGGAATATACACATCTCAGCAAAGTATAAAACCTTGAGTACTCAGCTGTAAGCTCTGCTAGAGCTTAATACAGAGTTTGACATATTGCAGAATCCCAATAAATACTTTAGAATCCCAATAAATACTCCCAGGATAAGTGGATGGTAAATTGATAAAATACAGATTGGGTAGTACCACAACAGGATGGATGTGTAGTTCATGAAACTATCATATCAAAAATGTACTGTGTTATCAAAATGCAGTAATATTATTACTTAAAGTCAACTTGAAACAAGCTATTTAACAGCATGTCATGGAGTTTTTTGTACTTTTTAATCAACTTTCATTTTGAGTATTTTATATAGAAATGCATATTATTTTGGTAGCTCAGAAAAACTAATGGAGGAATGGCTAATATGTCAAATGATAAAATCAAGCGTAACGGTGAAATGATACTATAAAATAAAATTTAACAGTTTGTAGTGAGTTGAATTGTGTCCCCAAAAAAGAGATGGTCAAGACCTAACTCTCAGTACCTATGAATGTGACTTTACTTAGAAATAGGAACACAGGCAGATAAATTAAAAAGAGGTTATAATACAGATGATAAATTCCATATTTACAATGACAGTGATAAGACTAAAGAAATGAAATAGTTGAGGAATATTTAAGCCATAAAACCAGAGCAAAAATATAGTAACATATGACTCTCAAAACTATTATAAGAACAAATCAAGATATGTCAAAGTGCTTAATACATAATAGGCACAAACAGTAGATATCTAAACTCTCTTACCTGGAGAGTTTAACATTCAAATACATATTAGTCATATCTGCTAAACTGATTACATAATTTTAAATTATCATCTATTTCCACTTCTAAGGGAAGCTCATTTCTTCTTTAAAAAAATAATATATCGACATAATTGTATATGTAGATATACACACATGTGCATATATACACATAAAATAAATGTACATAGATACATATACTTCCAGTTTTGACTGTCAAACCCAGTTTCTGAAATTGAAATATACCCTTCAAGTTTTAATCCCACATCAAATATTAAATGAGACATACATGATAAATTATAATGTGCTTAGAAGCATTCTTCTTAAAAGGTTGAAAAGGAGACAAAAATGAGACAGAAATAGAACAAATGGATTGAAAAAAGTCTAAAATTTTTTAAATTAGCTGGTTGAACTTTCCACATTCCCAAAAGCTAGCCTACTGAAAAGAATACATTTTTGTTCGATGTACTTTTTGATGCAATAAAGATTTATTTCTAAGGTAATATATGAGTTCACTTACACAGAGCTATCCATATCTGCATGTAAAATAAACTGTGTGTGAACTTCCAGCATTACCATACTGCAAAACTAAAATCACAACTTATAGCATATTTACTGGTTGAGTAATTAATACATAAAATTGAACAGATGTAATATCAAAGGGTTCACATCAAATTATAGCCTGAAGAGTCCCTGACTGCAAATGTATTATCATTTTATCCTAAGAAAAAGAAGTTGGATGTGTGCTAAGATTGTCTATCCAAAAGGAACAGTATCAGTTAGGCTGACTAGAGCAATAGAAATTTTTAACTAATGAGAAAGAACCAAAATCACAATGAACAATCAGGAAAAGTATAACTTGAAATATGATTATTATAAAATTTGATTTAGCAGATTTTTTTAGCACTTTTGACAACTGAATTTTTGCCTGTTAGTTCATCTGAAAAATATGCATTCTATATAATGTTTATATCGTAGAACTTCACATTAACAAAGAATGTGAAATCTTCAAATTAATGCTATCCAAAAATGTGATTATGTAATCAATCCTTCTTTATATAAGACATTTTACTCACCGTCAATCACTTTTCTTATTCAAGAAACAGTTTTTGTACAAACACTGTGCACAAAAATAAATGATTTGCATACTGGAAACACAGAGATGAGCATAATACAATGTGCACACAAATGAGGGCAATAATAAGAAAACGAATATTGCAAGACAACGTGAGCACACAAGTGGGCCATGCAGGGGAAGAGAGGCAATCAGGCAGGGCTTTCAAGCTAAATATTGGAAAACAAGTAGGCATTAGAAAGCTAAAGAAGGCGGCCACGGAGGGAAAGAAAGCGCTTCGGGCAAAACATGGTGCAATGGAATAACAGAAAAATAGAGTTGAACATAACTGGATCCAAGAGTTAGGGCAGGGATTGAGTTAGGTGGGCTAGAATCAATGGGGCCCAGTGAGCGGCTGAATTCTAATGGTAGAGATTAGAAATTTAGGAAGACTCCCAATTTTTTTACTTGGGTGAATGGGTAGACCGTGGTGCCAGTAACTGAAACGAATGATACATAAAGAAGTACAAGTTGAAACAGATTTGGGTTTGAGATACCTATAGGATGCCTGCATAAAGACAGGACTAGAGTTTGAAAAACATGTTTAGGCTACAAAATTGTATCTCAGTACCATCCACACAGAGGTAATAAGATCAAGAGTTTGGAGAATTTATAAGAGAGAACTGATGACAAAACCCAAACCCTGTTTTAAAAGCAGGAAAGAAAAAAAAATCTGAGCAAGATTAGCCAGGAAACAAAGAAAAGGAGATTTTAAGTAAGGAATGTGACGAGTGTCAAATACTCCAGAGAAACCATGTAAGACAAAAGCTAAAAAACCATCTGTTCCTTTAGTTACCATAAATATCATAAACAGCCACACTCTAATGTTTGCATATATAAATAAACTAGTTTCCTCTATAAGAAGTTATCAATGTTGTTGTTTCTAAACAAAAAGGTTTCTAAATGACTGCTGGTTGCAGTGCCATTCAAAGTAGAAATACTTTTCTACTTTATTATTATCATCATAAAATGTGCATAAAAGAAATAAAGACTATTGACTCCTCCAAACATGAGCCTTAAATATGCATGGAGGGGGCAAGTTAATTTTAAATGATAACACTCATTAGCAATACCCTTAAATATTTTTTATTTTGATGTAATCAAAAAGATTTTTGGTTCCTGAGATAAAGGTGTTGAATGGGGTGAATATATTCATATTTTTATAATTAGTTATTTTGATCTTATTCCCAAATTATCAGCAAGTTAATTTCCAAATTTGACAAGCATATTGATGGATATTTATATAAGTTATTTATGTTTACCAGCTGCTACACTGTAATCATACTATAAAAGGAGGTGGGTAGGCAGTTCGTGTCTTAGAAATGATCTGTTTAGGTGATTACTCAGTGTCTTGTAGATATATCAAGTTAAGGAATTGTAAAAAAAAAAAAAAAAAAAGTTAAGGAATTGCCATGCAGGCTCCCCTCTCCCACAAAATGCATTAGCCTGATTGCTGTAGAGAAGACTGGGAGGCAAGGAAAGGAAAATAAAAAGTAGTCTAATGGTCTACCCCAATTTAAAAAACATCATGGTTACTTTTTTTCTCTTGGGGGATAAATCCAAACTTTATTACTATCCTCATCTTAGGACCCAGCAGAAGGTTTTATACTTGATGATGATAATAAGAACAGCTCACATTCATGAACTCCTTATGTGCCAGGATTCTATGCTAAGCAATTTTTCATGGTTCACTTCATCTAATCTTCACCACTATGACTATCCCCATTTTATAGATAATGCAATTGAGGCTTAGAGAGGTTGAGTTAACTTCTCCAAGGTCACAGAGATCACAGAAGCAGAGCCAGGATTCATACCGAGGCAGCAGGTCCAGTTCTAGACTCCCCAAATTTTAACTTTGCTGTTATCAAAAGCAAGCTTCTTTTGAAAGAACACACCCAAACTCCATGTTGGCCAATTTTAACTCTGAGAAAGCTCTGGGGAGGAGGGCTACGGGACATTCAGCTCCTTTTTCTCCTCGAGAATCCCAGGTGAAACAACTGTAAATTCTTACTTTTATCATTCCAGGTTGTATATCGTCTATATAAACATTTTCATTACAGTGAACTTTGTAAGAAAAGAGAAGCATTTGGGGAAAAAAATTAACTCTTGTGCAGTTGCCTCAGATATTGCTAGGAAGCTTTCCCCTTCTGCTGTGATATGCTGTACATAGCACAAGAAACAGATTGAATGCATAAAAACAGGCTCACAACCATATCTTGGCTAAAAACTAGCCTCTCTTTCATCACTATTATTTATTTCATAAAAGAAACTGCCACTACATAAAAATGAAATAATTTTTCACATGTCTGTGATACATTACATTTCAAAGGTAAGTCACGTAATCATTTGGGGTTGAAATGCAAGTACTTCCTCTTGCTGGTTCAACCAAACTATGTCCACTTCCTGTACTAGTGAAAGCTTTGCTACTTACAGAGGTCTCAGGAAGAACAGTAATAGAAATTATATTTTAATATTATATTAAACCTAATTCTCTCCTTTGGGCCTTCGGAAAGCGGTACTGCGCACACTCCTGAATGCAGAGGAGAAATGAACTCTCTTTCTCTCCCGTCCAGGTAGTCTTCACAGACAGTAGAAGAGAAAAATCTCATGGCCCTCCTCTCCCTTTCCCCATCCCCCTTGCCAGACTCCTACCAAGTCCAGGATAAAATACCACAAATCTGCAACTTTTCTTTATTAAAAAGTATTCAGCCTTCATGAACATCAAATACGTGTTTGCTCTATTTTCAGGTATATGATGTGCGTTAGAGTGTCTACCATTCATGTTAGGGCGTGTAAGAAAGAAAGAAAAAAGACTAGTAACTTCCCATTAAGTAAGAATACCTAAAAACACCCAAAACATCCTTATCCTTTTCACAGTCTATTCCAATTTATCTCTTGTGCCCTCTAAAACCCTTAGGTACAGATAGCTACTACGACCATTCCTTGCTTTTTAGATGGAAACTCAGAGGCAAAAAACCATTTATTGTCCAGTATCTCACAGTTAACCAGAAGGACATGCAAAATTCAAACCCACATTTTCTGGCTCCAAAAATACTGTCCTTTCTATCTACAGATGAAGAAATAGGTTTCACAAACAATTCTAAAATACCAAGTTAGCTACACACCACACAACCAAGCCCACATGTAGATTTGATATGTCCTGTCATTGAAGACAAAGCACCCAGTGCATCACGAATTATATCAAGGAAGAGACAACACAGGGAAAGGACAGTAATACTCCCTGGCTTTAACCTGAAATTACTTATGTAATACTTAACTATAAAATCAAACAGCAGGTGGTGGTTTTTTTTAATAACCATACTGTAATAACAGCTTCCAGGGAATGATAGCCTCAAGTGGGAAGTTCTACACTGATTTCAACTGTGTTACCATTACTCAAAACATAATGCATCCAATTTTTTGAAAGCCTCTATAGAAGCAAAATCTATTTTTAAGAATAGACTTAACTTTTGGAATCCAGCAAAAAAAAAAATCACATAAAGAACTTCCTAACAATTGGAAAGAGACAGACTATGAAGAGAGAATTGTCAGTATCATAACCACCATTTATTGAGTATTTCTTAGGCACTAAGCTTACTACTCAACCTTTCATGTGTATTCTCTCATTTGTGATTACAACGACCCCATCAGCATTATTACCTCAGGTTTACAGATGAAGGAAATAAAGTTCAGAGAGGTCAATTATCTTGCCCAAGGTCAAACAGTCAATGCGAGAACTAGGACTCAAATGCAAGTGTTCCAGTTTCAAAAAAAAAAAGTGTAAAGATGTTAAGCACTGGACAGTAGGTGGGCACAGACAGTCTCTAGGGAACCATCAGTCTGGGAATTCTATGGGTCTTCAGTTCGCCTAATCTATCTGATGAACAATGACATACTGCATTTTATCACATGCAAGAGACTGCCCAAAATTATCTGAGTAATGTTTTCATTTCTCACAAAATGACTTTAAGAATCATTGCAAGAAAGATTTATAAAGACTTATATAGTTACAGTATTATCAACAAAAGTGTGTAATGATTTGAAGAAACAAAAGTCAATAAGTTGAAAAAGATCTGGTATTTGTGTGCAAAATTCAAACTCACCACTCCATAAAAATATCTTTTATTTACAGTCAGAAGTTCAAGTTCCTGAATCCCTCAAGTGCACTCGAGAAAAGGTTTCACATTAATCAACCCACCAAGTACATACCAAAGGCCTACTAATGCGCACTGCAATAAGCTAAGCTACAGGGAGCATATTTGAAACTTCCTCTGTCCACAAGGACTTAGCAGGTTGTTTCCAACCAACCAAACAATCATTACTGGGAAAACTAAAACCTACCTGCCTTTTGTTATAGTTTATGTGAGCTGCCCTACAAAGGAAACCTCTCTGGAAAAATAATTAGATCAAATTCGATCATTTTCCCAGGGTTCCTTTCACTTTCTTGCAAGCACCGACTCTTGCTTTAACCAGTGGTTGCGGTTAGTTTTAGCACTGGCGTTGACATCCCCGAGTTAATTTTCCTCACACTGGATGCATAATTCGCCTGGCTCCCGGTGCCCTCCCCCTTCTCTCCCTTCTTGCCTCCCAACCCGAAGTGGAAACTGCAGACTCAAACTCCCCTATGGCTCCAGCACCGAGAACTGGGCATGCTCAGAAGGCCAAGCAGGCTTTGGTTGCAACTGACAGTTCCCCGCCCCTGATTTGCCGCTGCCCCCCTTCCCCCACTCCAACAAGAGATACTGAAATGTTTATCTGAAAGATACGAGGCCTCTTTTTCCCCCAGAATGACCCCATTTTAATTTCATTTCGCAGGGTCTTTCAGTCTTGCGAAAC
>PVIJ01013843.1:0-43407 GCA_004024925.1 Scalopus aquaticus
CATCCAGGTCTTTTATCCATTTTGAGTTGACTTTTGTGCAGGGTGTGAGGTAGTAGTCTAGCTTCATTTTTTTGCATGTGGCTGTCCAGTTTTCCCAGCACCATTTATTGAATAGACTGTCCTTGTTCCACTGCATTTTCTTTGCTCCTTTGTCAAAGATTAGTTGTTCTTAGATAGGTGGCTTTAACTCTGGGTATTCTATTCGGTTCCATTGGTCTTTCTGTTTTTGTTCCAGTACCATGCTGTCTTAATTATTATGGCTCTGTAGTATAATTTGAAATCAGGGAGTGAAATTCCTCCGTTTTCTTTCTTTTTAGTTAGGAGGGCTTTAGCTATGTGAGGTTTTTTTGTGGTTCCATATGAATTTCATCAGTAGTCGATCTATTTCTTTGAAGAATGTCATTGAGATTTTTATTGGGATAGCATTAAATCTGTAAATTGCTTTTGGTAGGATTGCCATTTTGATAATGTTAATCTTTCCAATCCATGAACAAGGGATGCCTTTCCATCTTCTTGTGTCTTCTTCTATTTCTTTCAACAGAGTTTTGTAGTTTTCTTTGTATAAGTCCTTTATGTCTTTTGTTAGATTTATTCCCAGATATTTGATTTTTTTGGTTTCGATTTTGAAGGGGATGGATTTTTTAATTTCTTCTTCTTCAGATTGGGTGTTTGCATAGAGGAATGCTACTGACTTTTGTGTGTTGATTTTGTATCCTGCTACTTTACTGAACTGGTCTATTATTTTGAGTAGTTTTCCTATGGAGTTTTTAGGGTTTTGTATATATATTATTATATCAGCTAAAAGACAATTTTCTGGCCAATAAGCACACAAACAAATGCTCAACAGCATTCATCATTGGGGAAATGCAAATCAGAATCACAATGAGACACCTCATATTCAAAAGACAAATACTGTATGATTATATTGGTATAGACTCACTTGTATCCCCAGAGTTGGAATTAAGATTATTTTAAACTGAAGACATTTGAAATAGAGCAGATACAGAAAGAAGGCTGTGATCCAAGGCCATTTTTACTGGTGACAAGTCAGGTCTCTGGAACCAGAGTGGACACACGCCACTGTTTAAATTTTTTTTTAAAGATTTATTTATTTATGCATACAAGAACTGGGGTGTAGGCCAGAGGCGTGGGGTGGTGAGAGGATTCACCAGAGACAGAGTGGGGAGTAGAAAAGGCAGATCTACTGAAGTACACTGCTGAGGGGAGCAGTGGGCGAGGCCAGAGAGGTCTGCTGAGCCACCTGGGAAGCTCCCTGGCCGGGGATCGAGCTTGTGCTGCAGTGGCTGCTGATAGCTTCATAGGATGAGACTTAACCCGTTGCACCACCGGGGAGGCCTGCCACTGCTTAAATTTGAAGGTGTTTATGCTCCAGATTACACTGAATTCTATCTAGGCAAGAGATGTGCTTATATATACAAAGCAAAGTACAACACAGTGACTCCTGATGGCAAACCAAGAAAAACGAGTCAACTGGTGCCCGCGGAAACAGTGGCATGCTTTGAGTCAAATTCCAAAGCAACCTTCCTGCTAATAGGAAGCTCTGTGCCATAGGACAAAGATTTCACATGATAACCTACCCCTTGAGGATTTAAACATATTGAAAAGCCAATCAAAGTGGATCTGTCCTCTTAAAAAAAAAAACCAATCTTTTTTACACATTCAGTCGTGAGTCTGGCAGCATCCAATCTAGCAGATAGAAAAGGCTGTACAAGGTGAAAATTTTTTATAGTGAGTAAGAACAAAGAAGTTGCACTGGGCATTTGCTGATTGGTTGAAACAGGGTTACTTTCCATATATGGAGCAAAGGGAAATCATGAAGCCAGTTTGGCAACTTGTGCTGAACAGGCAAGTACAGATTGATTGACTTAGACCTTCCTTTTCTGGGAGAGCTGAGCACAGCGTTAATTAAGATTTTATTTTCTGAGTCTAGGCTTAGCATGAATGACTTGATCTTGGGCTTCATCTGGTTACTTTAACACTGCTCTTGTATCACTATTTACAAATGACATTGGTCTATATACATTTCTTTTTAAAGATCATGAATTGCTGAATAAGAGCCTACTAGATCAGTATACTTCCTGTGGAAAATTTTCTTTTAACAGCACCAGCTACACATGAAAATAATAATAGATGGTAAAGTTAGAAATACAAAAATAGCCCAACCTGGGCAAATATTTTAATAAAATCCACCATATAATAGAGACAAAAGATTTTTAAAAACCACACAATCATTTCCATAAAGAAGAAAAAAGAAAGGAAAGCAGCCATATACTCAATAATCTGAAACTTAAATAATGATGTCTTAGCAAAGCAATTCATTTCTGGGTTATATATAGCTTAGTGAAATTAAAAAGAGCTGTCAGTAAGGGAAGTATGATGGAATATAAATGATGTTTAAAATGACGTTAATCTATTTTAAATAAAGGATAATTTAGACAGGTTATTAATTTTTTTAAACTTAAAATTATTTATTTTTTAATCTTAAAAAAATTTTTTTTATTATCTGTATCTTTTACATTATAATGTATTTCCCTTGGGTTACCCACCACCAATTCACCCGTGAACCATTACCACAGTCCCTTGTGCTCCCCTCTCCCCCATTTTGAACCCTTATCCTCCCTCTCCCTCACTGAATATCTCTCTCTTATTTGGTATCTCTAGATTCCTGTTATAAGTGAAACCATTTGATATTTTTCTCTTTCTTTCTGGCTTATTTCTCTGAGCATGATCCCTTCTAACTTCCTCCATGTTGCTGTGAATTGCATGTGTTTTATCTTTTTTGAAAGCTGAATGGTATTCCATTGTGTATATGTACCACATCTTCTTGATCCAATCATCTATTTTTGGACATCTGGGTTGCTTCCATATCTTTGCTATTGTGAATAGTGCTGCAATGAACATACGGGTGCATGTATCCTTTCGGATTAGTGTTTTTGTGTCATTTGGGTAGATTCCCAAAAGTGGTATTGCCGGGTCATATGGAAGCTCCATTTTTAGCAGTTTCAGGAACCGCCATATAGCTTTCCATAGTGGTTGGGCCAATTTACATTCCCACCGCAGTGTAGAAGAGGTTATTAATTTTTTTAAATATAGGAAGTTTTACTATGAGTGTGTTTGACTATATTAATATGTAAATGATCCAAATAAGCCTTAAAGGCAGCAAGATGTACTATAGCTGGTTGCAGTCTCCTTGTTACACTACTATACACACTACTATAAAGGTTCTTATCATTTCATCCTTTCAACTGGCTTGTTTATATTTTCCTTTGGCTTTAGGGACTGGAGGGACTGAAGTGTATGTGATGCGTTTTTCCCTCTGGTAAACTGTAAGTAGGTATACCAAACAGAAATCTTCCAGATTGATAGAAGAATGATATAAAAATATGAGGCAAAAAAAAAAGAAAATCCATCAGATCTCTACCCAAGTCTCTCTCATACATTTTAACCTATAACATTAACTCTAAAAACTAATATTAAATATGTGTTTAATATCAGTTTACCACCACTATCTCATTTAATCTTCATACACACAAAATTCACAAGGTATATAGTAACACTTTATTCCTGTTTCAGAGCTGAGGAATACTATGCTTGAGGTCATGTATCTAGTAAGTGAACTTCTAGCAGTTCTTAACATTGCATACTCTTCTCCTCCTGTGAAAGGTATTCAATTCATAGTTCTAAGAATTAAATGTGCTAAGTTATGTTTGTTTCCTTAGCCAACTGCCAGCCATATAGTAAGCAGCCATTAAATGATTTTTCTATTAGTATTGTTAAATTATTATTAAAAATATTTACTTGTGGTCCCAAGTAGAGATTTTTCAATCATTCTGTCCAACCAATGTACTTCCCTTTCATATGGTACACAGGTGAGAATACCTCCAATCCCATGATTCCTTAAGTCAGTAAAGAGTTAAGAATAGGAAGACAGAGGTGCTTACAATTGAAACAATTTTAGTTCACTAGTTAGTGAAGTTGTGGGTCAGGATGATGAGGTAAGAGAGGAATCAGGTAATGGGGCCATCCTAGTTGCTGAACAATGTTCTGGTCAGGAGTCCATGAGTGGCAGTATTTTGGGATGGGTAGCACATTCTGGAGTCTGGGTTTCAGAACTTGCAGCCCAAAAGTCAGATCTAGTCAGTATACATAGAATTATTCAAGCTCTTAGAAATTATTAAAATGAACCAAACTAGCTGAGTGATTAATCCTTAAATCATATAGTCCTTTATATACATGTAATTAGAGTTATGCCTGTCCTAGAGTGGGATATTCCAACTCTTATTACATTGGCAATGAGAACTTATTCTTGCTCCCAAGTTGTTCATTGACAATCACTTTCTCAACCACAGTTCTTCCTCCCTGAATCTCAGTGACATCTGTTACCTGCTCACTTCCTGAGCATTTATCATTACCTATGGTTATCTCATTTAATTTTTGATTTAGTGCCTTCTTCCACAAGAATGACAGATTCTTGGCTGTTTGTTCACTGTCATAGCCCCAGTTTCCAGAACAGAGCTTGACACAGATAAAGAAGATGTTTGAATGAGTGAATGTAATCAAGAGCCTTTAAATCCAAGTTAGACAAAAGTTGATTCAAACTCTTTTTCCTCAACAGAATAGTTCGGTTATAATTGTACTCTGTTTCTGAGTCAGTTTATGTTCTCAGGAATTCTTTCTTTAAAAACAGTTAGGTTTAAGCTGAGTTACAAAGTAGTTCCACATTAATTATTCATTAAAAAGAAAGCATGAGAGATAGGGGTTAACTATGCAATAGTTAATAGAATCAATTCATCACTTCTTTATCCTATTAACACATCTATTGCTTCAGCTCTTATCATGTGCCAGTTTTAGATATCAGATAAAAGGGGTTCTGTTGTCTCCTTACTTAGTAATTAAGAAACAAAAAGCATATTTTAGTAGCTTTTCTAGTCAAAGAAAATAGCCCTTGTATGAAAACAGCTCCATGCAGTTGCTGTGTCAAAAGAAACAATCTTAATGAAGTATAGCTCTTACCTTAACTTAAAAAGCAGGTACTCATACAAGGTGGTGGAAGCTCTACACAGGAGCAGCTAAGACAGACTTGGGAAGTCCAGGAACACTTCACAGAGGAAGCAGTACAAACACTGAGACCAAAAGGATCTTTGGGAATAAACCTGGGGAAGGGAGGGAACATTTCTGAAGCAGACAGAAGAAGCATGAAGTCCCCAAGACAAGACAGAGATGGGTCTGTTTGAAGAATGAAAAGAAGTTTCATCTGATACCCCCTTAGATTTGGACAAGGTATTTCATCTCTTTCTCAGGATAAGTCCTATTCCAATGTATGGTTGGAAACTCTCCGTATACCTGCTGGTGATTCTTCTAGGACTTCTCAGTATATCTGGGTCCTGTTTTATCTTCTCATCACTTAATCATTCCTGTATTTTTCCCCATCTCAATTTTATTGTGTTCCTGTGTCTATCCTTATTACTTCGTAATACACAACCTATAATTTTTTACTAGCTCTATTTTTAGTATTCCCTATTTTTAATTGATAGTGAATAAAAACATACTACATTTATGCTTTAAGAATGTAAAACAAAACTTAAGACAACCTTTCCTTAAGAAGGAAAGAACATCAGCCCCAGGTGTTTTGTTTCACAGTACAGAGAGTTCAAATTAAATGGATGAAGTTTTTGAAATAAATAGTTTAGCATCTCAACTGTGCCACTTACCGGTGGAATGACACTGGACATTTTAAGTTAAATCACAGTTTCTTCTACCATAAAATGATTAACAGAATCTACCTGAGGTGGGGGTGGAGAAAGTCTGGTCTACTGTCATTAAGCTCTTAGGGTTAAATTTCTAACTCAGTGGTGATTTTTAGTAACTAACTTAACTCAAGATCCTTACCCTGAGGATGTTTCAAGAAGGCAATGGACTATCGTTGAGGTTGTAAAGAACCATTCAATGGGAGAAACTAATTTCTAACAAAACGTGAGAAGGAAGCATTATTCGAGCGACCAGTCCTAACAGACCTAGGTGTGCAGAAAAGGATAAAAGGGACCCCCTCAAACAACTCAAGGAATATTATATCAGCACAGGGAGTTCTCAAAGCCTCCACAATAAGCCTCAGGGACCGGTTGGATCCACTTCCAGACACGAACAGGTACAGAGAGGGTCAGGGAAGATCCCTCCGGGAACTCAGCAAGACGAGTCCAAATGGCGGTGGCCGTTGCACGCATTGCCCCCTGGGCACATCCGGTGGAGCCGGAAGTTGTCCGCTTTGTGGGCTGCGGGCGAACGGTTATTCCCTTGTTCTTAGGGATTGAACATCCCAAAGTCGAGGCTCTCAAGGTTCAGGTGTCAAATGAATGATTTTGTGAGGAGGACTAATTTGGTCCTGAAAGACCTGGAAGGCCGGGAGCCAGGTAGTACCATGATGGAGTACAGCAAGGTTAAAAAAAAAAAAAAAATCTCCTTCCTCTTTCCAGGTTCAAGGACTGGAGATAGAGAAGTTCAATAAAGCCCTTTACTTCTTGGAATTACCGTTAAAGGGAAGGAAAAGGTTAAGGAAAGTCTAAGAGTTATTTGAGACCACCATTTTCACTGTGGCACTGATTTCAGCCTCTCATGAAATGTATTGCTTAGGAGAGTTATAGCAGCACAAACTGTGATCTGAAGTTAAACAGATATGGGCTTAAATCCTGGCTGTAACTTGCTTCTGGTGTGATTTTAGTAAATTACTTAAGTTCTCTAACATTCATATTTTTATCTCTAAAATGTGGGAATTAATTGTACTTGATTTGGAGTTACTATATAATTCATATACATCATACAAGACTGAATCTTGTGCTT
Organism: Scalopus aquaticus; assembly: GCA_004024925.1. NCBI lineage: Eukaryota > Metazoa > Chordata > Mammalia > Eulipotyphla > Talpidae > Scalopus > Scalopus aquaticus. The sequence continues at coordinate 6,856 of PVIJ01013843.1, forward strand.
GATAAGAGTTTAGTTTACTCTTGCCTTTTGACATTGTGTGAGTTAATGAAAACTCCTGCCTGTTTTGTTTCATCTTGTCCGAGTGGCCTGAGGCACTCTCTTGGAAAAGCAATGAGGCCAAAATAAAGATTTATCACAGGTTTAAAACTATTTTAGGGGCCTCCCCGGTGGCGCAGCGGTTAAGCGCTGCGCTGTGGAGCTGTCAGCAGCGGCGACGCGAGTTCGACTCCTGGCCAGGGAGAATCCCACATGGTGTGGCAGACCTCTCCTGCCTCGCCTGCTGCTCCCCTCAGCAGTGTATCTCTGATCTGCCTGTTCTGCTACCCGCTCTGTCTCTGGTGAACCCTCTCGCCGCCCCACACCTCTGGCCTGTACCCCAGCTTGTATGTATAAATAATAATAAAAAAAGATAAATAAATAAATAAATAAAGTAAAAAGGTTTATTTAAAAAAAAATTAAAAAAAAATAAATAAAACTATTTTAGGACAGTATAGGGTGGCTCACTTTGCCTGCTTAAAGGTAGATTGTCACCATAGTTAGGGCCTTTTGGTTCAAGAAAGGATCCCTGAAGGAAGATGAGAAAAGAGGAGGAACATCTAAGCAGGTAAGAAAACCTTGCAGTGAGTTGGAGCTTGGCAGGTGAGAGGAAGTAAAGTTAGCCTTATTTGAACTGAGATAGTAATGAAGGAATGGAGAGAAGTGTAATTAAAGAAGAAAGCAGAACCAGATTTTACATAACTGTATAAGACCTGTTAAAGTGTTGTCATTCAAATTATCCCTCCCAATCATGTATTTATTTTTTTAAAGATTTATTTATTTATGCATACAAGCTGGGGTACAGGCCAGAGGCATGAGGCGGTGAGAGGGTTCACCAGAGACAGAATGGGGAGCAGAGCAGGCAGATCGACAGAAATACACTGCTGAGGGGAGCAGTGGGTGAGGCAGGAGAGGTCCGGGGTGCCATGTGGGAATCTTCTCTGCCGGGCATTGAATTCGCGTTGCCGCTGCTGACAGCTCCACAGAGCATTAACCGCAGCACCACCAGGGAGGCCCACCAATCATGTATTTATGATGTATAAATGGAGTTAATAACTATATCTTAGGCTATGGGCAAAACGAATTGGGGAGTTGGTGAATTACATCTATTCCATATGATTACAGGGGTTATCCTTTCTGTAGAATATCAAGTAAAGTGACATCTCTGTTCCACGCATCATGTGGAACAAATGAATGTTTTTTTTTTTAATGTGGTTGATTGTGGATCGTTAGGGAATCCCCTTAGAGAGGACCAAGGAGGTACCTGAATAAAAGCCTAGTCTAAAACTGTTATCACCAATTCATCCTCATTCAGCATGGTCTCACGGACAAATTCTTAATGCTGCACTGGAGAAAGAGAGAGAAAAAGGGATATATGCTTTTGCTTCTCGAGAGAAACTTTCCATTGTCTTACTTCAGGCATTGACCGAAAGTTCTAAGCAACAGTGATTGCCTAAGGATGTGAGCAAAAACACTGCTAAATAAAAACAGGCCAGGCGTGGGGGTTCTACATTGAGTCCTACAACCTAGGCTGAAATCTCAATTCCTGATTAAATTATTTGACTATAAAAAAATTATTTGACTATATTACCTAATTTCTTTGACCCTAACTCCATAAAATTCATAGTATCTGGATTGAGAAGTTGTTGAGAAGAGTAAATAAAATGTATGGCAGAGAACTCTGCCTTAGTACCTGGCATGCAGTAAGACCACAATAAGTCCACTCTGTTTACTTGTATTTTGTGTCTTTTACTCTTGTGCATATTTGTAAGCACGGCATCATTTGTATTTTACAATTTTGCTAAAGTGAGTGTTACAGAATCATAAAATGATACGTAGTAAATTTGCCTGACATTCACTTCAGTTCTCCATTCAGCTCTTGAAGGCTGTACGTTCATCTATAGGACTGCCACCAAAAAGTAGAAAAAAAATCATACAGTAGAGCACATGTACTCATCATTTAGCTTCATTAATCATCAATTCTTTTTTTTTTTATTTAAGATTTATTTATTTATTCATACAAGCTGGGGTATAGGCCAGAGGTACAGGGCAGTAAGAGGGTTCACCAAAGACAGAGCAGGGAGCAGAACAGGCAGATCAACTGAAATACACTGCTGAGGGGAGTAGCGAGTGAGGCAGGAGAGGTCTGCTGCGCCATGTGGGAATCTCCCTGGCTGGGCATTGAACTCAGGTCACAGCTACCGACAGCTCCACAGCACTGCGCTTAACCCGTTGCACTACCAGGAGGCCCTCTTTTTTAGGCTTAAAAAAAAAAAAGATTTATTTACTTATGCATATAAGAACTGGGGTGTAGGCCAGAGGTGTGGGGTGGTGAGAGGATTCACCAGAGACAGAGTGGGGAGTAGAACAGGCAGATCTACTGAAGTACACTGTTGAGGGGAGCAACGGGCAAGACAGGAGAGGTCTGCTGTGCCACGTGGGAAGCTCTCTGGCTGGGGATCAAACTTGTGCTGTAGTGGCTGCAGATAGCTTCATAGGATGAGACTTAACCCGTTGTGCCACCAGGGAGGCCCATATACCACATCTTCTTGATCCAGTCATCTATTTTTGGGCATTTGAGTTGTTTCCAAGTCTTACCTGTTATAAATAGTGCTGCAATAAACATAGGTGGGCAGGTATCTTAAAGGATTTTTTAAACTGAGAAGTTTTGTTCTTCTTAATTAGACTGATTGTTACTGGTTTACAGAATAAAAAGCCATATGTCAGGAAAAGGGATAGAGTAACAAAGGCACTCCAAAGAGTGACCTGTCAACTTTAAATAAAAAATAGTCAACTAATTTATCACTAAGATGAGTTTATTTGAAAATAGCCAAAAGAATTGCAATTCAGGAAATGCATGCCTTTGGCAAAATCCAAAGTACAGAACAGAGGAGCTTGCTTATGTAGGAAGAAGGAGGACAGAGAGGGACTGCTCTGAAGGAGAGTTTATTGGAGAACAAGAGTCCAGTGTGCTGGCCTCTCATTGACTGAGTTGTTGCTGGGCAGGTTAAATTTTCCTTGGGGCAGCAAAATTACTTCCTAATTGTAAGTGTAAGGGTGGAGCACAAATGCTGGCATGCTGCTAATGAGTGACAGCTCCCTCTAGAGGTCTTCCCAGCTCTAATTTAAGTTACGGTTTCCTCATCTAACTTCCACACCCCTGTCACTGTCCGAGTTCTTCACCCAAGCACACAATTGCACTCAGGCTCAGAAAACAACAACAATGGGGTTTATTTAACAAACTGGGAAAAACATAGAGTCACTGAGGCCCAAAATGGCCGTTTGCCTCACCCAAAGCAATGTCCAGCCTTTTTAAGACCCAAATAAAAAGCAGCTAAGACAGTGTCTTCCTGCCACTGAGGATGCAGAGCTCCTCTACTGAACAATAGGCCATGTGCCCAAAATGGCGTCTTCCTGCCTCTGCAGACACGCAGCAACCAGACTGCAGGCCAGGATCCAACTCACAAAGACAACAGAAGACACAGCAGGAGGTGCTCCCAGAGCTGCCCGGATGCCCCCAGACCAGTGATACTCAAAACAGCAGCTGCAGTGGCCAAACAGCCCGCATTTTATCAAGGCGCCCAGCTCCTGGTCTTCACCTTCTTTCCTCGGCTGTAACAACAGTAAAACTGGGAGCAGTTTCAGTTGCTGGGCTGCTTGCAAAGCCTTCAAATTCAATCCGGAACTCTACATCCTGGCTGCTGAATCCTCCTGCGGCTCTTTCTGCCATCCCTGGCCCTTATATTTCCTATCTGAGTCTCCACCCCAAACTGGGATACTTTTTAGCATTTTCCCTGGGGCTATCTATCCTCACCAACAACTCCCTCCAGAGGGCACCAGCTATAACTGACTTTGGCCTCAGCCACTGGTTACAAAAGGATGCTAAAGAAGACAAGGAAGCCTCTTAAAATCACCTGTGGTATTGCCCTGTGGATCATGACTGCGGTGTTCCACATTCGCCAAGGGAAACTTGTGGGTAGAGTTGTTATAGTGCACCCCAATAATCACGAGGCAGAGGAGCAGTCAGACAAAGGCCTTTATTAATACTCAGCCATACCCGCGGCTGGCTCGAAGCCCCATCAGAGTATCAGTGCTGAGGACTGTACCAGCAGCCGACTCAAGGCCCCATCCACAGAAGTGCAGCTCCGAAGCAGGGGTCAGTAGGGGTTTTATACCTGCCCCCCTCCACGTTCTCACAGTATAGCTACTAATTCCATAAAAGGCAAGCAAGCTAGCTGTGTTACAGAAGCAGAGCAGGGCGGTTATGCCACATAGCCAGAGACTGGTTTTATCTGGGGCTAGGGAGGTGTTTACTTTGAAGAGAATGACTTTGCATAAATGGCTGGGTAGAAGGCATGTCTGTCCTCTTGCTGACCCAGGCTGCCTTGGAGTGGGGGTGAGGGTCTGCACTATCTCATTCACTATAACAGACTGTGTAGCGAAAAAGCCTGAAGGGATAGATTGTAGGGTAAATGAAGATGGTCAGGCTTTTATGCCTTTGGCCTCTGTGGCTATCAACCTGCTGCCTTGAATGCTTGGGGGCATGGGCTCAGGGTACTCATGCCTGATGGGCACCTGGAGTATGGTGTGGGCATGTGTAAGTAGGCACACCTGAGCCGAGAGATAGGCTATAAGGGCAGTGTCACTCAGACAAAGATGGCTACGGCAGACAGCTACAAGAGGATGTGTGACTATAGAGGGATGAGACCACGAGAGAGAACGCCAGAGAGTATAGAGACTCGCAGGGGGCCCAAGTTGCTGTCTTCCTGCTGGCTTGTTTTCCCAGCATACTATTAAAAAATCTGGTGGGATGATGCCAGGGGCTCCCAGATTCTCTTTTAAGCTGCCTGAACCGATGATGAGCCTACCTGATCTGGGATGGTTGCAGAACAATGATTTCTGACAAAGTCAGCAAAAGCCCAAGTTTAGGCCTAATTTACACAAGTATGTTTTGTGCATGCGAACCATACATCAAGGTTACATAGTACTGCTTTCTGCATATGCGTACTGCACCTCAAGTCTGCATGTTATCTACTAGGCCACCTGTGCTGGAAGGTTGCAGGGAAAAACACTGAGAAATTCAGAAAACGTTCCTACCCAGAAGTGCACAAACCACAAGTAGACAGTGTGCTGGGTTTTCATCAGGTGAATCCTCTTGGGCAACTAATACCCAGATAGAACATGACCTATGCTCCACTTCTTGGGTAGCAGAATTTCAAGAGTCCCTCTCCGCAGGGGATTTTAATAAGCAGCAAGAATTCCAGGATTAGCACACAGAATCCGGCTTTTCAAATTTGCAGCATCTTGGAATCACCTGGAATCTTTAAAAACACACCAATGCCTGGCTCTGACCACTCTCCTCTTAGACATTCTGGTTTAATAGTGACAGGTAAGGCCCACACATACGGGTGATTCTAACGTGCAACCAAATTTGGAAGGGGCGAGACCATGAGAGAGAATACCACAGTATAGAAATTCGCAGGGGGCCTAAGTTCCTGTCTCCCTGCTGGCGGTTTTCCCAGCATACTATTAAAAAATCTGGTGGGATGGTGCCAAGGGCTCCAAATTTCCCTTTTAAGCTTCCTGAACCAACAATGAACCCACGGGAAGACTTGGGTAAGTGACATGCTGGTGATGGAGCATTATGCAGAAACTCCCACATACACAGTAGAGTAAAAAGAGAGTGAGAAATAGGCTGGCACTACAGAACAATAAGACTGATGAGTATTTGCAATACATGTGTAAAAGAGAAAGGCAGTCCAGGCATCTGGGAACCTGTATGGTCAGGGGATGCTGAGAACTGGCCTGGTCCCATTAGCATCTGTGAACACAAAAAAATTCACAGAACACCAACCTCAGCTAAGGCTGCTAGCTTAGAAGTAAGATGGAACAAGACAGGCACTGCACAGTCTTAACCTGAACACAGACAAAGCATGCATACTGTTCAGACTGTAAAATAAACAAGTGTCCCCACCAAGCTGAATCTTGAGTAATAGCTGCTTCTCCTTCAGCCACAGCTTTAGCCCCATTATAGGCTCCATTCTAGACTAGAATTAGGACAATACCCAATGATGGAATCACCACAGTTTTCGGACAGCATCCAAGCCCGCGCAAAGCACCTCTTCCTTGAACCCTCTACCAAATTCCCAAATACAAGCCCTAATCCTATGACATTTATTTCTTACTGAGATTCCCTACTGCTCTCTAGGATGTCCAGTGATGACATTTAACAAATCCATGAACCCAACTTTGCCTACAGGAGTGTCCTGGTAGTCTTTGGCTGACAAGTGTACAGGGATTACAAATAAATATAATTGTATTGAAGCACAATTATCACATTAGAACTAACTAGCCTGTGGTAGTGTAGGTCTAATCTAATGCCTATCAGAATTTAAATGTAGTGATAAATGTTAGCTATATTTGGAGATTGTTCCATGACTAAAATAATCTGAAAATATCAATTTCTGTTGGTGAGAAATCAATATCACCAATGCTGTGGTAGTCGATTGCCTATATTCACGACTCAAAGAACTACTAAATTTTATTTACAGGCTGGTTGTAATAATAGTATAAATTTCAGTATACCCAATTTCTTGAACCTGCAGAATGCTAGCCAAACGGGGTTAAAGGCCAGTGCGGGCGCTGGTGCCTCTGTGGCCAACAGGGGTCACCCTGCAGCCAACCTGAAAGGAAGGGCAGGTGGGCCTCCCAATGGGGAACCTCTAAGGGAGTTGAGCCAACAAGGTCTTCACCCAGGTATGACTTGTAGCAGCTGTCATACATCCTGGCAGCTGCCAGAAACAATGGGGTCCTTGGGGGCCAGGCGCCCCTCCCCCACCCTGTGCAGTTTACAACCAGCCCAGGGGGTCATTCAGGAGCAGCATCTTCCTGCACCTCCTTCCTCTAAAGGTGTTAGCAAACATTAGAGGGACCAAATGCCTTGGACTCAGAATGCAGAACTCTGTGGGTGCTTCCACCATGGCCTGGCCCCCTCTGCTCCTCCTCACTCTTTGCCCAGGTGACCAGATGATGGGGATCTCAGGAAACAATGCAGTAGGGTACCAGGGCTTCCCTTCTGCCCTCTTCCTGGGTTCCGGGTAGGATCAGAAGTTTGGGGCATCTGGTTCCTGGTTTTGAAAGCTGTGGGACAGCTTCTCGATAAAACCAGAACTTGGCACAGTACTCAATGTTGAACAAGAACCCACATTTAGAATTTTGGAAAGTCACTTTGGGAAAAACCAGGATGGACTGATGACCTTTATCACCTCAGTGGGTAAGCAGTAAACAGCCACCTCCAGGTTAGGGTGGTCCTCAACCCATGATGAGGGCTAGGGAGAGAGGTTGGAAGGCAGAGAGACAGATTGCCTGAGAAACCCCTTTTCCCCGAGCCAACAAAGAGGAAATGGACCTGGGGCAGCCCAGCCCCACTCTGGGGACCAGGGGACTCATTCTGCCATGGCCAGGCCCCTCTCCTGATCATGCTCCTCCCTTACTGCCCGGGGGCAGGCCTCAGAGATGCAGGGAAGCCCCTTGTAATGACCAAAGAACTGTCCTAAGGTGTGTTCCACCAGGGTCCAAGCATAGGGGCATTTGAAGGATCAGGCAGGGAGATGGGCTGAGGTTAGGTCAGTTGTGACATTTTTGGACTGGTTCCCAAGTTCACTAGTTTGTCTCTGCCTGGTGGACGAGTCTTCAGGCGGAAGGTTGCATTCTTGGGTCTTTTTTGGTTGTTTGTTTGTTTGTTTACGTGTTGTAGTCACCAAACAGCTGAGTTGGGCTGTTTAATTTTCACCTAGAATTCTCAACATGACAGCTTGGAGACAAACTGAAGTCTGTTAGATTCAAAACAGGTTCCACAACAGATATGAGATAAACATGCCTTCAGATGTGAAATGAGGTAGAATGGGGACTGTTTGAGACCCTGATGTGAAGGAGGAGATAAAGGAACAGGCTACCATAGGTTGACTAGACAGACAGGGCTCGGGGCAGAGAGGGGGCAGGACTTGTTGAGATCATAGCCACATGCAGGAAAATGAGGTGCCATCTTGTACCTCCCAGCCCAGTCAGCCCATCCATCATTGACACAAACCATATACATGATCCTGAGGGAGACCAGAAGAACCACCTAGGTAATACACTGTATCGGAGAACTAATCAATTATTTGTTCTAAGCCACTAAGTTTTAGCTGATTTGTGATGTAGCAATGGGTAGCTGAATGTGTAGTCTATAAAATGTCCATAAGCGAAGCAGGAGCATTGAATGGGTTCCTGACAACCCCGGGGTTCTTGCTTCTCCTATAGACATAATGAGGAATGTTGCAGAACTCAGCAACCTTTTGTTGGTCTTCAGTTGCCTAAAAAGAGTTGTCAATAAAAGGCAGCCAGAATCCAGAACCTTCAGAATTTATTGTTTGCTAGAGAAGGATGAAATGCTCCACGTTCTTTGACTCCATCAAGCCCCCATGCTTTGTAGACAGTTCATGAGTCCAAGTGCTGAGGGGTTGAGAATAAGGCTGAGGGCACAGAGGCAGGGGCACCTGCACAGGGCAAGGAGTGTTCATGACCTCCCTCTAAGGCCGTCTCCAGCAGGGTTTGGAAAGGCTTAGGCATCTCCTGGCACAAGTGTGGAACACTGGGACCTACTCTTTCCAGGTGGGTAGTGCAAGGGTCCTGGGACAGAGTACAAATCTGTGAAATAGAATTGGGACCAGGTGTCTCTGCTGTTGAGGGGTAGGTCTGGACGTACTCTCTGCCAAGCAAAGCTACCCGTACTTGCTTACAAGTACAAGTAGAATCACCTGTCTTCTCTGAGACTCACAGGTATCAAAGGGCTGTGAGAATGTCATTAGTGGCGCTGACTTGTGGAGCTTCAGTAGGGCCATTGCTCACAGGGGGACTCTCTCCTGCTCTCATTTCCAAGGACTGGGAGGGATTTGTAGGGTGCCCTTTCTCTTTCACAAACACCTGCAGAATACATGGAGGCCTTCCTGGATGGGGGACTGAATAGATTAGTGAATGGATGCACAAAGCTTCCTTCCTCATTTCCAAGATTAGCGCTCATTAGTTAGGGACCCATTCCCCACTAGCCTGTGCTGAAGAGAGAGTGACAAGTCACAGATGTCATTGCAGCCATGTCTGGATAAGGGAACCCAGACCCTGTGTCTGCATGGCTCAAAGGGCTGGGAGAAGAGGAAAGGACCAAAATTGAAAAGTACCACCCAAGCTGAATCCACCACAAGATCAAGATGGTGGCTGCCATAGTCTCTCAAGTCAGCAGGATTGTACTTCCTGCCAAAGTGCTAAAAATGAAAAAAGAGTTTTAGTCAGCTAAGCAGCGTGAGTGAGACCTGCACAGAAGCAGGAGCCCCTACCCCAGAGGGGCAGCAGAGCCAAAGCAAGAGCAGAAGTGGGAGACTCCCACCCTCTTATGTACCAGTTCAGTCTTTTAAAGTCGACTCCGAGGCTCCACTCTGCCCCTGCTTTCCTGTAGCCTCCTGCACAGTGGGTGGGGGTTGGGGGGTGCCCTTGGGAGCTACAGGATGCAGGACAACTCAAAGTCCAAGTAGAGAGATGCCTAGAGGGGCTTGCACCTAAAAAAGTGCAGCCTCAATCTCTGGGCAGTCTCATTACTTAGAACCAGGTTCAGAGAAGATGGGTGTAGGGTAAATGAAGATTGCTCAGGCTTTTGTGCCATTGACCTCTGTGGCTATCACCTGTGGGCCTTAAATGCAGGAGGCGCTTGGGAGCATTGGCTCAGGGCATGTATGCCTGGTGGTGGACACCGGGAGTATGGTGTGGGTGTGCGCAAGTGGGCACACCTGAGCCAAGAGACTGAGTTTATATGGGCGGCAGAGGACTGTGTGGCAGAGGCAGTAGAGAGCAGCGAAGAGACTGTGAGAGAACACCAGAGAGAGCTGAAAGAGTAAAGATGTGGCCTGCAGGCCTCCAGCCTCCTGTCCCTCCCCCACTTGCCCTGCACCTGTTTGCCTCACTACAAATGGTGCAGAAAGATCAGTAAAAGCCTGAAAAACCCACTGAGGGCTGTCTGCCTGGATCCATAGAGAACTTGCCCTGTGCCTTGATGGCATAACGATGGGTAAGTATTTGGAGGAATGTACATGCTTGGTGCATCATCATCTGGTGAAAGCTAGGGTGGAGTGACTGGGGGCTATTGCTTGGGGGGCTCCATATTTCCACTAATCAAAGCATACTATCTCTAATCCCTATTTTTTTAAAAGATTTATTTATTTATACATACAAGCTGGGGTTACAGGCCAGAGGTGTGGGGCAGCGAGAGGGTTCACCAGAGACAGAGTGGGGAGCAGAACAGGCAGATCAGAAATACACTGCTGAGGGGAGCAGTGGGCGAGGTAGGAGAGGTCTGCCGCGCCATGTGGGATTCTCCCTGGCTGGGCGTCGAACCCTGCATCGCGCGCTGCCGACAGCTCCACAGTGCAGTGCTCAACCGCTGGGCCACCAGGGAGGCCCTCAAATCCCCATTCTTATCTAACTTTCTGCTAATCTTTACAAGTAAGGTGTTCTAGTTGGTCTTGCTCACCTGGCCGTAATGTCTGCCTGCTGTTTTCAGCAGATACTGGTTTCCCAGTACGTTCCCCATACCAGGACTTTTGCTCTGGTGAGAGGCGCCCTGCCTGACTCTACATTTTAGCTTGGCCAGCAGGAACCCTGGGCACCAAGACAATAGCCCTGATCACAAAGGGCTGGGATCCCAGTTTCCAGCTGTCCCTATTCAAGAAGTCAGAGGTGGAACTGCAAGACTCACAGCTCTCTTACCACCCCCCAGATGTCTTCGGTCAGGAAGTCACAGAGATGGACCAGTGAGATTCATAGCTCTCATCACCCTGGGGTGCTCTTCGGGACTTCACTGTCCAGAGTTTTCACTGGGGTTCCATTACATAGTCACGATTGGTTCAATAATTGGCTCCATGATTGAGCTCAATATCCCGTGGCCTCCTCCCTGTTTGATATCACCTGGCTGAAGCCCCACTCCTCTAATCAAATGGTTGCTCTTCGAAGCCAGGCCCCATCTGAGTCACTTTATTAGCATGAACTCAAGTGTGGTCCAAGGGGCCACCATGAATAAGTGACTCCTGTCACTTAGGAATTCCAAGGATTTATAGGCTCCCTTCCAGGAACCAGGGACAAAGATCAGTCAGATTCTTTATCAAATTCATGGATGCGCCATGAAAATTGACACCTCTGTGGAACTGGGGGGTGGGGCCATCCAGCTCAGAGAAAAGTCAGCCTTGGGGCCTGTGACAGGGCGCAGAGTTCAGTAGTGATGGCCCCAGCATTGCCTGGAGTCTTACTTCCAGATACAAGATTTCCCATCCGTGATTGTGAAGTGTGGGTGAGCATGGGGCAGTGGGCACACCTCCTTCCCTCCCTGTCCTGGGGTAGGCTTTCTTTCACTTGGGCTGGGAGCAATTTGGGTCCCCACTGTCAGTATCACCCAAAGGACCAGGTTCAAAAAGCAGGCAGCTTGCAGTCTGCCAACCCCACAGGGAGACTGAGTCATAGCTGGGTGTTTTTCCACCTTCTGCCCTGGAAATTGTTGCACATGTGAATCAGCTTGATGCCGTTGTTGGATTAAAGATGTGCTCTCATGTCTGCAACTGATTCCACTCACATCTGGAGAATAAAAACAGGAGTTGAGATGACCCATCCCCCTAAAACAACTGTCTTCTTTTTTTAACCTTCACCCACAGAGCCCCCTGAGAGCTGAGGGACCATTTCAGTTCCAAGTTTTCCCTGTGTGCCTGTGCTTTGCTGAGGAAATGCTAGAATGCAGTGAGAAGGGAAGGGCTGACAGTGCGATGGCTAATTTTATATGCCAACTTGACTGGGTCAGAGGGTACCCGATTAAATTTTGGTTCTGATGTATCTTGAGGATGTTTCCGGATGAGATTGACCCCCTGCTAGGTAAAGCAGCTGGCCCTCCCCAATGAGGGTGGGCCTCATCCGGTCCACTGAGAGCTGTTAGACCAAAAGGAGGGTAGAAGAGCAATTTCCTCCCTTTTGCACCCTGTATGCCCACTGGAGCTGGGACGTCCTGCCCTTGGCTGAGGATTATAACCCCTTCTCCCCCTGTTCTCAGGCCTTCAGAATGAACTGCGTCACTAACTTTCCTGGGCCTCCAGTTTGCAGACAGCGGCTGGTGGGGTTGCTCAGTCTCCATCATCGAGTCAATGCCTCATAATAAATCTCTTCCTATGTATCTATATATGTCCTATTCTGTTTCTTTGAAGAACCCTAATTAATACCAGAGACTCCATCTGAGCATCTTGATACCTTCCGACTGTATGATCTACGTGCCTTTATGGGCCTAAGCAGAGAGTGAGTCCTGGGTCTCCTGGACATTCTGGAGGCTGTTCAAATCCAGGCATGGTGAGGAAGAAACCAACTGATCCTCTGTGGGGGCAGGATCTGGCCAAGGAGTGGGCCACAGAGTCTGTCTCACCCTCTCCCTGGAGATACTTGTGAGGAAAGTGGTCAGGGGGGCGGGACAGAACCTCTGCAGGACCCTGGGTGCTGGGGAGGGAAGGCGCCATGCCTCTGCCTCCACCTGCCTTTGGCCCCGTCTGTGGGTTTCCCCAAGTGCCTCTTGTACTTCTTTCTGTACAAAGCAGGTGTTTTCACCACCCTGAGTGTGTGTTCTCTCTTACTGGTTCATCAGGCATATAAATTTGGACAAGAAATTTATTTCTGTGGGGCCCAGCTTCCTTGGGGAGACATTGAAGTCACTCTCCCCTTGGGGACCCAAGTTGGCAGGCCCGCCTTTTGGGCACTGGTCTGGCACTTTCAGCAGGTGCTTCCTCCCCCAAAGCTTCCAGGGGACCAAGGCAGGAGCCACAAGACCACCACAGGGCCGTTCCTCTAACCAACTCTGCAAAGCCAAGAAAGCTTGGAATCGTGGTCCAGGAACCAGGCATGCAATGGCCCCACCCCTGGGAGGGTGGAGGAAGGTGCTGGCCCAACCCCAAGAGGGTCCCTAGAGCAGTGGCAATGTGCAGAGGTAGAATCTCCACGTCTGTACCATGTCCTGGACTCCTGTTCTTCTGGGGCTACTTATCTGCTGCACAGGTGAGAATGCCAAAAGCTGGCAGTTCCCAGCCCTTTCCCTTGCCCTGTCCTGCGCCGTGTGCACACCAGCTTCTGTGTCCCCAGGTTCTAGCCCGCAGCCAGTGCTGAATCAGCCACCATCCATGTCTTCATCCCTCGGAACTACAATCCACCTGCCCTGCACCTTGAGCAGCGACCACGACATCAGTGTTTATAACATCTACTGGTACCAGCAGAGACCCGGTCACCCTCCGAGATTTTTGCTGAGCTACTTTTCCCACTCAAACAAGAGGCAGGGGCCCAAGATCCCTCCTCGCTTCTCTGGATCCAAAGACGTGACCACGAACACGGGCTACCTGAGCATCTCTGACTTGCAGCTTGAAGATGAAGGGATGTACTTCTGTGCCCTGGGGAGCCAGCGAATGGAGCAGGAAAGGAGAGAAGAAAAGGAACCTGCTGCTTCAGGCTCCCCGACACCCCAGGACACTCTTACCTTGAACTAAAGACAGAAGGGGTATGCATCCCCAGGAGAGGTGGGTGTGGGCAAGGAAGAGGGTGGGGTCTGTCTGTGCAGAGCTAAGGAGGTAGGTGTCCAGCTTCTCCTGTCCAGTAGCATTGCCATGAGCCCCTTTCGAGGCTGGAATAAGGGATTAAAATTACTTGTGTTTGGGGAAGTTGTTTTGCTTAGTTTGGTCTGACTGGTGAGCTGAATTTGTACTAAGGATGGTACAATGGTCAAAGAAAGGTCAGAATTGGTGGGACATGACCTAGGGCAAAAGTCCCAGGAGACTAGACAGTCATGGTTGGCTTGGCTGGACCCTCTGTTCTTGTGGGTTAAAGGGGAAGGGGCTGATATTAGCACCTTTGGGGGTGCCCCTGCTGAGGACAGAATAGTCTATTGTCAACTGAATAAACACAAGAGTCACAGGGTAAGCAAGCTTAGAAAAATGCCTTTATTGATCCTCTAGGGCAGAAAGTGGGTGCCAAGTGATAGGGCAGATTCTCCACCCTAGTACTTTTGACATTTTGGATGAAATAGATGTTCCTTGGGGAGGTTCCCTGAGTAATGTTGGGTGTTGGGCAGATCCCTGGCTTCTACCCACCAAATGCCACTACCAGCACCCTCCCACCCCTATTGAAATTTCCTCCAGGCATTGCCAAATGTCACCAGGGTAGCAAAACCACCCTGACTGAGAATGCTGGTCTAGGTGAGAGAAATGCATTTATTTTCTGACCAGCTGGGCATTTTCTATAATGGTCAGAGAGTAAACATTTTTGACTTTTGGGCCATATGATCCTTGCCATACTACTTAATTCTGTCCTGATATCATGAAGGCAGTCATGGACAACGCGATTCTGCTCCTATTCCCTTTATTTAGAGAAACAGACAGAGTTAGCCAGCGTATGGCACTAGGACCACAGTTTGCCAACCCCTGCTCCAGAGAACCCCCCCGGGCCCTGCCTCCAGGACTTCCCTTGCATTTTATTCTAAATTGCATTTTGTGATGTGTGTTCAACATCCAAGTCCACTCATTCAATATGGAATGCAAAATGGAGATATTTTCATTCAACCACCCTCCATCATTCACTACATAGGAAACTTCCCCGCATCAATGATTTAATCACCTTGAGGGTCTGTTTATAAAAGCAGAATAAATGTTTGATCATTTTCCTCTTTTATTTTCCTGCTACTAAAATAACAAGTCAGTGAACCAGTATCATCCAACATTCACTTGCTTGTATGTTTATAAATTCATGGATATAAGCGTATTTGAGGTTTTTAAATCTATTGCTATTGTAAGTTTTTCTGTCTTTGGTCTATACAAAACTATTCAAATTGATTTCTAACCAGGAACATTTTGATGTGTCAAACAGAACATTCAATTTTGTTATTTATAATTTTGGGCAAAGACACTTTCACTCCAGTTAATTCTCTAAAGGGTAATGATTTATAGCAACACTGAATGGAGCTCACATATGGAGAAAGAGCACAGAATGAGAAAATCATTATTTTGCAACCTTCAATATAACGGTAATTACTATAGTAAGGGTCATTAGTGTGTGCTAAAATCATTGGTGACTCAGCATTTGCACAGTGCCCAAGTGTCATCCCACAAACTCTAGTCACAAGAGGGACAGGGACATTTCTGTAGGAGAAATTCTACAGTCACATGTGACCTAATGAGGCCATCAAGTCTCACTTCTCCCATAATGGAACTAGCCAAAAAGGGCCCCTCCTGGAGGCCATAATAGGAAGCACTTGATACCATGGAGTGAAAAACACTTCATCTAAAGTGAATCAAACTTCCAGCCTTCAACTCCAGTTTTCAGGAAATACAGGGGCCCCAGGAAAACAATACATACAAACTCAGACTGTGGGACACTGGACAAAAAAATTGGTTTGGACTCTTCAAGAAGTGAATGTTGTGAACGAAAAGGTGTAAGATGAGATGAAGAGACTAAAACCTAACAAGTAATGGGGCCTCCCTGGTGGCACAAGGGTTAAAATCTCAGCATGATCAAACTATGCGCCAGCCATCCCTGGCCAGAGAGATAACCCACATGGCGCAGCAGATCTTTCCTGTCTCACCTGATACTCCCCTCAGCAGTGTATTTCAGTCAGTCCACCTGTTCTGCTCCCTACTCTGTCTCTGGTGAATCCTCTCACCCCCTGCACTTCTGGCCTACACCCCAGTTCTTGTATGCATATAAAAATAAATCTTAAAAAACAACAACAAACCTAACAAGTTGCTAGAATGTGTGAATTGCAATTAGATCTTGATTGAAAAATAAGCACAGTAACTATAAATAAAAGTCATTTTTGTGGGTCATTGTGGAAATTTGACTTTGGACTGGGTATTAGCTACTATGGGATAATGTTCACTTTCTCAGGTGTAATTATGCTTTTTAGAAGAACATGTCAAAATGTTTGCAACTGAGTTTTTCAAAGTCTCAAATTTTGAAGTAATAGAGATTTGTGTGAGGTTGCAAAGTAATGTATAGAGAGGAAACGGGCACCATTCTCCTAGCTCCCCCCAGTGTTAGCATCTTGTATAATTATTGGTAATGCTCTATCAATACTAGGAAAGTGACACTGATACAATCCATAGTTTGTCCATGTTTCTCCAACTACACCTGCACTCATTTATGTAAGTGTATGTATTGTGTGTATGATGATTTTATCATGTGGTAGCTTCATATGGTCACCATCACTCAAGATACTTAGTTCTACCATCATCACAACATTCCCTTTATAACCACACACATTCCCTCATTTTTCCCATCCCCTGTTCCCAAGAAGCACTAATCTGTTCTCCATCTCTGTTATTTTGTCACTTCAAGAATGCTATATAAATAGAATCATAGAGCATGTAAACTTTTGAGACTCTTTTTTTCTCTCAGCATTACTCCCTTGAAATTCATCTAAGTTATTGCATGTATCAATAGCTCATTGCTTTTCATTTTTGTATAATATTCCATGGTATGGATTATCACCAACTGTTTAGCCATTCACTGATTGAAAGATATTTGGGTCACTTCCAGTTTTGGGTTATTACAAATAAAACTGCTATGAACATTTGTATACAAGTTTCTTTGTGAACATGTTTTTTTTTTCCGGGATAAATACTGAGAAGTACAATTGCAAGTCCCTATTTTTTAAGTTTCATAAGAAATTCAAACCATTTTCCAACATGGTAAAGTAGGTGTACCACTTTAGTTGTACAGCAGCATTTTAAAAATGACCCAGTCTCCCATCTCCTTAAAGGTTATTTAATGTTATTGTAACAAAGACTAAGTGGTTAAATTACTCTAAGACCTTAGAGCACAACAGGAAAAAAAACAAAAAACTTGTTCAAATTTCACATTGAGATCTGTATTCACAGGTGCAGTTTATTTGCATAAGACCCAATCTAAGCACACAGAAGCAACTAAACTTGAGCTGAGCACCAAAGACTGGCTGGAACTAGGAGACAAAATGCAGAAGAGGGTGCTCTCCAGAGATGAGGGACCCCCAATAGAAATTAAAAATTCCAGTTATCTGAAGAAAAGCCTCTTCATACTTCATGTATGAATTTCCCTGTAACTAGCCAATGAACTTGAGCCAAGTCTAAAACCTATATAACCTCATTCTCCTTCTTAACCAGGGAAACAGATTTGACTTAATCTCCACTTCTTTGCCAATGGACTTCCAATATAACCTTTTTCTTTTCTCAAAATCTGGTGCCATGATATTTTGACCTCTATGCATGTTGGGTAGCAAGCCCATTGCTCAGAAACATTTTCACCATTTTTCATTTTAGCCATTCTGATATGGTGTGTGGCGTCCTCTCTCCTTGTGGTTTTTTTTTTTTTTTTTTTTAAGATTTATTTTTTTTTTTATGTATACATACAAGCTGGGGTACAGGCCAGAGGCGTGGGGCTGCGAGAGGGTTCACCGGAGACAGAGCGGGGAGCAGAACAGGCAGATCAGAAATACACTGCTGAGGGGAGCAGTGGGCGAGGCAGGAGAGGTCTGCCGCGTCATGTGGGATTCTCCCTGGCTGGGCGTCGAACTCGCGTCGCCGCTGCCGACAGCTCCACAGCACAGCGCTTAACCGCTGGGCCACCGGGGAGGCCCTCTCCTTGTGGTTTTAATTTGCATTTCTCTAATGGCTAATTACATTGAATATTTTCCATGTGTTTGTTTGCCACCTGTATATATTCTTTTGCAAAAATGTGAGTTTGAGAGTCAACAATAACAGAAGTAAACTGCTTATAAGTTCAAAAGTTCCCTTTATCATAGAGTCAGAAGGTATCTATGTGTGGGAAAATGTAAGAGCCAGAGCCATTGAAATAAATCTTTTCAAATGTTCTTATGGTGAAGGGAGAGGGAAAGAATGTTCCTAGAGAGATGAGGGCCAAGCTGTGAATTTGGGCACTTATCTTCCAACAACTCACAACACGACAGTGGGTGGACTTGTACTCGGGCTCTTCCATGCCATCTGGTTACAATCTAGTTTTTGCTGACCCCAGACCTCTGGGACTGCTGGGTAGTGTGCACAGGGCAGAGAGTTCTCTAACAGACAGTAAAATTCCTTTTCAGTTCACAACCAGAACTCCTGATCCTCGATTCAGGTGAGCTACAACAAACTTCAATCATTACAGTATAGAAATGGTGGCAGCTAACAGCTTCATAGCTAATATTTTATCAAGTGTACTGCTAAGCACTATACACACATTACCTGATTGAAACATCACCAATAGCTTAATAAGATAAATCTCTTCTTATTCTCAGTTTAAAAATGAGGAAATGTAGGGCCTCCCTGGTGGCGCAACGGGTTAAGTCTCAGCACTGTGAAGCTATCCGCAGCCACTGCAGCACCAGTTCGATCCCCGGCCAGGGAGCCTCCCACATGGTGCAGCAGGCCTCTCTTGTCTCACTCGCTGCTCCCCTCAGCAGTGTATTTCGGTCGATCTGCCTGTTCTGCTCCCTGCTCTGTCTCTGGTGAACCCTCTCACCCCCTACACCTCTGACCTATACCCCAGCTTGTATGCAGAAATAAATAAATCTTTTTTTTTAATATTTTTATTGTTATTTATGTCTTTTACATTTTGTATTCCCCTTGGGTAGCCCACCACCAATTCACCCATGATCCATCTCCATGGTCCCTTGTTAAAAAAAAAAATAGAGATGAGGAAATGTAAACTGGAAGGAATTAAGTCACTTCCCAAGCACACAGTGGTGGGGCCTCCAGGGCCACAACCCCAACTACTCACAGATGACACCAAATGGCAAGAGTAAAACAGCCAATTGTTGGTTTGACCTTTCAATCTGGAATAGAGGATGCCATATACATAGGAGAGTAAGAAAGAAAAAAGGGGGATGGAGCAGACCCCGTCATCTGCAAGTTGACCTGGCCTTCACAGCCAAGCCATACTGTCTCCTACTGAACACCAGCCTCAGACCTCTGAGATCATGATAAAATGAGACAAAATAAGGCTTCTTCATAATTGTATCTAATTACAAATAAAACCAACATCATGTATTTCCCCTCCAAATACCAACAATGAGTGGCTGCTACTTCTTTACCAGTTAGAACTTTTTCCTTGTTCTAGTCTTCCATCCTATACATAATATTTATTAATACATCTGGTCACAGAATTAACCCCTTTTTTTAACAGCATCCAATCTAGAATGAGCCCTTGTTTCTTAGACACTTTCCCCAAACAAACAATATCCAAACCCTAGAATAGATTTTTTTTAACACCGTTTTTCTGAGACAACCCTACTTGCGTAGTCTCCAGAGTAATAAACCTTACTGACTCAACTATAGGTTGTTTCTAATGGTCTTTGACTGGAGTACATTGAAGAGAAAGTACACAGGATGAAGAGAAATAAGGCTTTTCTCTAGTAACTTTTTGATAAGAGGAGACATATGAGTAGAGATGTAAATAAATGAAGAAAAAGGACTGTGGGGATTTCTGGAGAAGAAGATCCAGGGGGAGGAAAAAGCAATATTGATGGCATTCATATGGAACCACAAAAAAACCTCAAAGCTCTCCTGACTGAAAAAAAAGAAGAATGGAGGTATTATACTCCTGGACTTCAAGTTATACTACAAAGCCATAATAATTAAAATAGCATGATACTGGAATAAAATCAGACACACCGACGAATAGAATCAAATTGAAAAGCCAGTCATAAAGCCACACGTATATGGACAACTAATCTATGACAAAGGAACAAAGAATATACACAGGGACAAGGACAGTCTCTTCAATAAATGGTGCTAGGAAAACTGGACCACTACATGCAAAAGAATAAAACCAGACTACTACCTTACACCAAACACAAAAATCAACTCAAAATGGATAAAAGACCTGAATGTAAGACCTGAAACCATACAATATATAGAAGAAAACATAGGCAAAACACTCCATGACATACATCTCAGAAACATCTTTAAAGATTCATCCCCCAAAGCAAAGAAAATGAAGGAAAAGATAAATGGCTGGGACTACATCAAACTAAAAAGTTTCTGGCAGCAAAAGAGACAATAACCAAGATGACGAGACACACTACAGATTGGAAGAAAATATTTGCACTCTACAAAACTGATAAGGGATTTATATCAAAGATCTACAAAGAGCACACACAATGAACACAAAATAAATAGTACAGTCAAAAAGCAGACAAAAGAGCTAAAAAGAACACTTCTCCAGAAGAGAAACACAGATAGCCAGACGGCACATGAAAAAATGCTCAGCATCACTTATAGCACTAGTCAACAGTGAGATCATAACTGACTTAAAAAGGCCCTAATCTGTAGTATCTTGGTGTGCTGAACATGAATATAACCCTGAAAATTTTTTACTAGCTCTTGCTTTGAAGATATTTCATATAATTCATTTTATATGTTGTACCATGTAAATTTATCCAATAGGACTGCAACAACATCCTAAATCAGCCTAGAATGATGTAATATTGTATTGCATACCATCATGCACACATCATCCAGAGTTGATTGCATCATTTTCTGATGCAATGCAATACTACTGCCAGGTGGCTGCTGAAGTAAGCTGACATCAGTAGTGCACTAGATAAAGCCCTGTCGGAAAGGTTGAGCATTAAAAATATTTCAGACTTTGAGCAAGACAGTTTAAGCTACTGTTCCATAGAACTGTTATTTTTTATCCATTTAGGCACAATACAGAAAAGTAATGCCTCAAAAGTGCATTAATAGCGTGGACAATTTCTGCTCTATTTGTGGGGAAGTGCCATTTGCCAACCAGAAGAAAAGTATCACTTCTCAAGTGAAGAAGGTTTATCATCTTTACTTCGGATGCAAGGTTGGTGACCAAGACAAACCTTGGGTCCCGCATATATGCTGTGCTACATGTACAACACAGCTTTCACAGTGGTTCAATGGCAAAAGACCATCAATGCCATTTGCAGTCCCCATGGTGTGGAGAGAGCCAGCAACCACATAAAAGTCTGCTACTTCTGCTTGATTCCTCCTCTTTCCGGCAGAATAATGAAGCAAAAGGAGTCGAGAATAGTCTACCCAAACATTTCGTCTGCATTGGGATGAGCATTTCAACAACTTGCTGCAGGATGATGTGAAACAAGCTTGGAATGCTTTTCACCTAGTGTCTACAAACTTTCTTGGGAATGTTAGGGCAGAAAACTACAAGGAACTAGTAGAAGACATGCTGATGCAGTATCAGAAACTTGGCTGCACTATGTCTTTAAAGATCTACTTCCTTCATTCCCATCTGGAATTCTTCCCTGAAAACTGTGGTATGGTTAGTGATAAACATGGCGAACGTTTTCATCAAGATATCGCATCAGTGGAACAAAGATACCAGGGAAAATGGTCCACTACAATGCTGGCTGACTACTGCTGGACACTCCCCAGAGATGCTCCTGAACAGCTGTACAAGAGACAAGTGAAGAAATCTAAGAAGTAGTCTATGACTTGATTTTTTACAGGTATTAACCGTAGGCCTGTTACTATGGGCTTGCATTTCATGATGTAAACATCCATTTATTGCAGATTACAAAAACAACTAGAGCCAAAATTAGAATTTGACTGTCATATTCATGTTGAGCACATACAAATTGATAGGAAATGACTAATTTTATTTCAGTGATATCACTTTTGTAAAAATTTATTGACCAGTGTAATCAGGGGAATGCGAATCAAAACCACAATGAGATACCACCTTACACCAGTAAGAATGGCCCACATTAAAACTGGCAACAATAAATTCTGGAGAGGATGTGGAGAAAAAGGAACCCTTTTACATTGCTGGTGGGAATGCAAATTGGTCCAACCACTATGGAAAACTGTGTGGAGGACCCTCAAATTATTAAAAATGGGGCTACCATATGACCCAGCAATTACACTCCTAGGGACATACCCAAAGGACACAAAATAATTAATTCAAAAGGAAACCTGCATTCCTATGTTTATTGCAGCACTATTTGCAATAGCTAAAATACAGAAACAACCTAAATGTCCAAAACCAGATGACTGGATCAAGAAGATGTGGTATATATACATAACGGACTACTATTCAACAGTCAAAAAAGATAAACTCATGCCATTCACAGCAACATAGATGGAGCTGGAAGGGATAATGCTCAATAAATTAAGTCAGAAGGAAAAAGAAAAATATCGGATGGTTTCACTTAAAGGAGTTATACAGGGAAACCAAACAAGGGGTCAGAAAAAAAAAAGACAAAACTTGGAGGCAAACTATAGAACTGAGACATACTGTGGGGGGGGCAGTATGAGGAAGAGGGGTCAAAAAAGGGCAGGGAAGAGCACAAAAGACTACGGTGATGGTTCAAGGGTGATTTGGGGTGTGGGAATTTTATGGGGATTACACCTGAGGGGAGAAATCTAACATTATACAAAAATGAACAACTATATCAAAAAATTTTTTGAATAAATAATAAAAAAGCAATGCAAAAAAGGTACTAAAGTTGGAGGAACTCAAGGAAGGAGATGTGACCAGGAAAACACTAGACAAAAATTCTTATCTGCTCAGCAGCCACTGGGGACCAAGTCTGTCCTGGGCACTCAGGATGCATCAGAGAACAATAAATAGCATACAAAGATCCCTGCCATCTGGAGTTTTCATTTCTAGCAACAGGAGACAATCAGCAAGCAAAAGTAAATAAATAAATAAATTTAATTTATTACATCATGTATCTCATTACACTGTGATAAGCAATGTGGGAGAAAAGAAAAACTACTAGCAGAGAGTGTGGAACGGGATGGGAAAGGAAGATGGATATGTAAACACTAGATGTCCTGTCACCCCCAGATGGGCAGCGGTTGCCTGGAAGGCGCAGTTCAAAGACATGTCCAGGCATCTTCTCCAGCCTTCACAGCGCAGCAGTACAACCCCTCTAATAGTACTGTGGGGCCTTCCTCATTCCCCACACCTAGATTCTCCAGAAGATCTGGGAGGGCGTTAAGCTGAGGCCACAATATCCCTTCATTGTAAATACTTCTACCTGGTCTCTGAGGGTCTGTGCTGTTCCTGGGACCCTTGTCATACTGAAATGCAGAAGCCCTGTTCCATGGCAGTCTCCCCACCAGGGGCACCAGCCAGCACAGGACATCCCACTGAGTTTCTCCAGAGTGGCAGCACCTAGCCATGAGCCTCGGTTCATGAAGAGTCATCCAAGCCCTCTGGGAAACAGTCCCCTGGTGTTTCTCTGGTCCTCCATAATAAATCCACTGAAACATAGAGCTCTCTCTGGCCATTTTGATCTGGTCCTCAGAGACTCTGCTGAGGCACTTCTAGCATCTCCATCTTTTTGATGCTGGGCTCCCATTTATCTAAGCTTCAAGTACCAGTCCATTAGAACCAATCCCATGTGTCTTAGTGTAACAGAGTCATCTCTGTTTTAAAAAATGGGGGAGGCACCATGTTCTCTGCCTTCATTTACAGGCAGCAACCTTGGACTAGCTAAGGGAATTAGTGGGTGTCCCTGAGTGGTCAGGTGAAGCTATGTCACACAAAAGACCAGTGGTTTGGGGAGACACCTGGAGAAGGGCCCCCACTCACTTCTTGACTTTGGACTTGCACTAGGGACTTGGGGACCTGGAGGAGTCATGTGGAGGAGAGACATTTAGAGATACTTGAGAAAGACTCTTGAGTGAGACACATGGGGAGGCTGACAGTAGCAACTGTTACCTTGACTTGTACTTGGATTTTGTTCCTTTTGTCCCAGCTTTCTGGCACCTGCTTCAGGACCCCTTTCCTATGGTTCCCTGTCCAAAGGTGCCTTAAACTTACCACAAGTTTTCAGGCCTGAGTGGCCCCACTTTGGGCCAACCCTCTTTGGCTGGGTGTTTACCCATGAGCAAGATGGGTAACTTTAGGTGTTTTATTGGGAAACTATTATCCTTTCTCTCACACTAAGAGTTCTCTCACGTTGAGTCTCCTTTGTTTTTGTGCACACAGATGGCTAGACCCCTTTAGGGTGTGCAAGTTTGGGGGTCAAGGGGTGCTCCTCAGTCTCCTGCTAACATTAGCCATGTAGGAGATTGCACCAACATCGATAAAGTCTCCTAGTCCAGTCTTTTATCTTTCTCTCCCGAGGCATAACTTGCCTTTTTTGGTGAGTCACCCTGCCTGTCACTCAGCGATGGCACTCATCAGACGCTACAGGGAGGCTGGTCATCGGCTGTTAGTCCGGAAGGAACACTGGGATGTGGAGTGTTTCTAGAGGAGGGCAAGCATGATCTTAAAGATCACCCTTCAGATGAGGTCTCTGCATCATCCCCAGGTTGGCGCGGCGGGGTGTGTGTGTGTGTGTGTTGGGTTTGAAGCAAGTAGTAAATACAGTCCCCAGAGATTTAAGGGGGATTACAGTTAAAGATTCTCAAGTGTCTGCAGTTAGATTTTTCTGGGCCAAGTCTCAGGTACCACACTCCCTAGCACAGCTCTGCTTTTGGTGTTGGAGATTTTCTAGGGCTGCAGAGTCAACCTCCTTGTTTTCTCACTATGCCCGCCCTCAGATCCAGCCTGACTTCTGCCTAGGGTTATGAAGTTCTCTGCACCCTGACATAGAGGTCTTCTGGCTCCCAGGTTGGCCCAGGCTGATAGCCAACTGTCCAAAGCCCGTCATTTTTTTCTTTCATTTCTTTGCTGACATTAGCCACAGCCATTTTATAATGAACATTTCTACCATTTCGTTGAAATATTGCAGATATTGCCTTAGTCAGGGCAACCCCTTCCACCTGAATCCCACAGACCCACCACCTGTGAGGTTATTATTGGGTAAAAGTTGATAATCTGGCTTGCCCTGCACTGGAAGCACTACCACCCTACTAAACGCCACCAGCACTGGGGTCCTTACGTCTATTTGGCTGCTGAGTTATCCAACTCCAGAATCTCATTTTGAAGATCTGTTTTTTTATGACCACTGTCATATAGCCAGCTATTTAGATTGGGTTTCTTGAGAATCAGATCCTGAATCAAGAGAAGGTAGCTTACAAACAGGGAGGAGACCCTAGGAGAGGACTGGAAAACAAGTTTCCACTCTGGGCAACTGGAGTTTGATCCCACTAGGGACACTTGGGAAACATTCTAGAACACACCCTCTGGAAGGATGAGAGAACTCCTGTGTCACTGTTTGAAAGCTGCTCCTGGGAGCCATCCTGTCCTACCCACAGCCATAGAAGGTGCTGGTGGCCAGAGGTGCCTAGGCGACAGCAATTAAAAGTCAAGCAGAAATGCAGATGTTGAAGGGATATAAGCATTTCTGAGAGCATCCACTACAATATCCAGTGTCTGGACAGCACGAGCAGTGGGGAGCAAGAGAAATATGTTAACTTGGAAAATCTTAGAGGGAGACAGAGTCATGATATGTAAAACTTGGGCTGTGATTTGGCAGTGTCAGAGTTAACCTAAGAGGTAGCATTACTGTGAGGAGTGCGGAACAAGGGGTTATATTATATTCTTATTATCTGTTAACACATGTTACGAATGGGGGAGCAGTCTTCACAGATCACTGCCTCTCTTCTGGTGCATGTGTCCTGCAAGCAGTGCCTCTGCGCTAAGCGAAAATGGCACGAAGCCGCCGCAAAGTGCCCGAGGAGGAGAGAGCTGTTCTAGAGGCATCTAATACTGTATTTATTTTGCATTATATTTTGCAAGATTATGGCACATCGAGGAAGCCAGCAGAAATAGGAAAACAACGCTCCCAAGAACCGGAGCACTGTAGTGACTGGCGGCTTGTTGCACTTAGGTAGAGGCAGCAGTTGCAGGCAGGGGAGAGGGTGAGACCCAGCACCATCAAAATCGGCACTGATCCGAGAAGCCGGCTGGTTGGGGCTTGTTTTCCCCATGGTAGAGGCAGGCAGGAAGCAGCTGCTGAGACCATGCCCAAGTCCAGGTGCAGCGGATTCTGGTACAGGGTCTTCGTCAGTGAGCGTGTAACCCAGCCCCCAGATCAGGAGGCGGCTACGAACCGCTCGCAAACGGACGTCTAGACAAGCCTACAACGCCTCCTTCTGGTCACAAATAGAACTTTCGTCGCTCCCTGAGGGCCTTCGGCTCCCCAATCCCTAGCATCCCGCGAATACAGATTTAAGTGCCTGAGACGCCAACGTTGTTGTAAGAGATGCAGCAATCAAGAGAAATTTCTAAGCAGCCTGTCGTTTCTGTCTTTTCTTGTCTCCTGCATGTCATCCATAACCTTCCCTATCTCTAGGCTTTTCTTCTGTTTGCACTGACTTTTGTTGTGTGGGTTTTCTTTTCTTTTTTGCTTTGTTGTTAGCTATTCAATGTATCTGAAATACACTTCTGCATACAGAGGCGATATTGCATATTTTTTAAATGTGGCCAGTTCTGTTAAAGTTTAATGACAAAATAATTAAATGCACGCTTGTGATAACTTTAGTTAACATCCATCACCTCAAGTAGTTACAAACCTGTTTTTCAAGTGACGAGAATGTTGAAGATTACTCGCTTTACAACTTTTTCTTTTAAGATTTTATTTATTTATTTACGCATGGAAGAACTGGGGTGTAGGCCAGAGATGCAGGGGGTGATGAGAGGGTTCACCAGTGACAGAGTGGGGAGCAGAACAAGCTGATCTACTGAAATACACTGCTTAGGGGAGCAGTGGGTGAGACAGGAGAGGTCCGCTGCACCATGTAGGTGAGCTCCCTGGCTGGGGATAGAACTCAGGCCATCACAGTGATAACGCTGAGACTTAACCCCTAGGCCACCAGGGAGGGCCCTCTTTGCAACTTTCAAATAAACTTTCAAGAATTGTTAACCTCAGTAACTAGGCATTACATCCCTGGACTTAGTTATCTTACACCTGAAAATATACCTTTTGCCTACCTCCCCCTTTTTTTCCATCCCTTTACTCCCCCCACCATGGATAACAACTTTATTCTTTCATTCATCAAATAGTAAGCAAGTATCAGCTAGCAAAGTCTGACATTGGGAACACTGCAGTTTTCATCAAACAGTACCTTTTCTCTCTCACCAGAACGGGGTCCACAAAAATAGCAACTGAGCAAATACATCGGGGGGTTACAAAACTGTGACTAGAAACTAGTAGGGTGGGACAGAGGGCCCCGAGAGGACACTGTCCGGGTCATAGGCAGAATGGGCCCTTCTGGAGATGGCATCTCAACAGAACCTGCAGGGGGCAGGCGTGAGGCTGGTGGAGAGAGAGAGAGAGAGAAAGAGAGAGAGAGAGAGAGAGAGAGAGAGAGAGAGAGAGAGATACACGGGGAGAGCCTCTGGGAATGTGACCTCTGGTGGCAGCACTTGCGGTATTGTCTGCGGGTGTTCTCTGAGCAGTTGCACAGAGAATTCTGGGATGCAAAAGAGAGAGATGAGGGGTCAACTGCAGGGCCTGGAAGTCAATGTGAGGACATTGGCCTTTTCCCTGAGTCAGTGGGGAAACCACCACAGAGAAGTTTGCTTTGTTGTTTGTTTTCACTTTCGGTGCTCAAATTCTATTTCTTTTATTCTTAAAATTAAGATTGTGCCCAGGTTGAAGGGAGGTTTCATGTGCACTAGGCCGTGGTCAAACCTGGAATCTTGGAGACTTGTGGTTTCCACAGGACCCACCCCTGTGGTCCAAGCTCAAGTTCTTCCTTCTCTGGCACAGCTGTGCAGGTGTGACACTCACTCACTGCTGAGGAGCCAGACGCCATGGTTTCCCCCTCAGGACAACCTAGGTCTTGGGGAGAAGAAGGGGATGTACTTAAACACAGTGCCCCCAGGTGTCCCCTCCATCAAACCTGCCATATCCTCTGGACAGTTACTGCAGGTCGCATCCTCAGTGGTGGCTGCAGATCCCCCTGATCTGATTGGATTCTGGGGACTCTCGAGGGATGTATTGGGCCTTCCAGCTGGTGCGACTACAGCTCTGGTCAACCTAGGCATCCCCTGTTCCTCGCTCTGCTCCAGGAATGAGGTGCTCTGAGGGTTGAAATAAGATCAAGTCTCCAAGATTCAAGGATCCCAAGTCAGAGGCAAGAGTAAGACAAGCACTACAACTAGGGGAGCTGGACTGGATCAGACACCTCCCAGGGCCTCCTCCATCCCCCACATGGTGTTGGGTAGGATGCCCACACCGTTACCATTCAGCACCTTGCCCATCTCTCTGTGGACTCTGAGCTCTCTGGGATGCAGTTCCTGGTGCTTGGGGAAGCTCTATCAATGCATAGGGGGCCCAGGATCCAAGCAGAGTCTCATGGATCCATGGAGTCTGACTTACCCGTGGCCTTCCTGCACTCCATGTGATCTCAGAAAGTCAGTCTGCCTGTCTGTACAGCATCCTGTGACCTTAGCTGGATATATATCAAAAGGACGTCTGAATCGCTCCAGCTCCTTGAGGCATGTGGCATCCGTGAAAGTCACTCTGGGGAATATGGGGGAGAGTCTGGGGAAGATGGGTGAGTCTTCAGAACGGCACAGCCCCAAGACACACAGGGCTGAGTGGAATGGGAGCTGAAGGGCCTAAAGCAAAGAATGGATTCAGACATCAACTCCATGGTGTGCAAGGGTGGATGTGGCAATGAGCTTTGTCTCATCTGCAAAACTGGATGAGTGTAATGTTTTCCAAAATTTTTACCATCAAAATTCCAAGTAAGAAATATATTTCCCACCATTATCCATAGCATGTGTGTATTTAGGTAACTGAAGCAAAATCCCATGAACCATCACTGTCCCAGAAGCAAAGAAAATGAAGGGAAAGATAAATATCTGGGACTACATCAAACTAAAAAACTTCTGTTACAGCAAAAGAAACAATAACCAAAATGAAGAGATGGCAGCACACAAATTGGGAGAAAATATTTGCACTCCATACAACTGATAAGGGACTAATATCAGAGATCAACAAAAAGCTTACACAACTCAACAAAAATGAAATAAACAACCCAGTCAAAAAATGGGCAGAAGAACTAAAAAGACAAATGGCCAACACATATATGAAAAAAATGCTCAACATCACTTATAATCAGGGAAATGCAAATCAAAACCACAATGAGATACCACCTCACACCAGTGTGAATGGCCCATCTTTAAAAAAATGGCAACAGGGGTCTCCCTGGTGGCACGAGGGGTTGAGTCTCAGCACGATGAAGCTATCAGCAGCCACTGCAGCACTAGTTAGATCCCCAGCCAGGGAAAGGGAGAGTCCCATAGCGCAGCAGACCTCTCCTGTCTCACCCACTGCTCCCCTCAGCAGTGTATTTCAGTCAATCTGCCTGTTCTGCTCCCCACTCTGTCTCTTATGAATCCTCTCACCCCCTACACCTCTGGCCTACACCCCAGCTCTTGAATGTATAAATAAATCTTTAAAAAATAAAACTGGCAACAATAAATGTTGGCAAAGATGCAGAGAAAAGGGATCCCTCTTCTACTGCTAGTGGGAACGCAAACTGATCCAACCACTATGGAAAGCTCTGTGGCGGTGTCTCAAATTACTAAAAATGGATCTACCATATGAATCAGTGATTCTACTCCTGGAAATTTACCCAAAGGACACAAAAACATTAATTTGAAGGAAATCTTCACTCCTATGTTTATTGCAGCACTATTCACAATAGCTAAGATACGGAAACAACCTAAGTGCCCAAAAACAGATGACTGGATCAAGAAGATGTGGTATATATACACAAAAGAATACTATTTAGCAATCAAAAAAGATAAACTCATGCCATTCACAGCAATGTGGATGGAGCTAGAAGGGATAATGCTCAGTAAATAAGTCAGAAGAAAAAAGAAAAATACTGGATGGTTTTACTCAGAAGGTCAAAACAGGGAAGGGAAGAGCACAAGGGACTATCATGATGGTTCACAGGTGATGTGGTGGTGGGAGATTTATGGGGATTTATTCATTTATTGTACAAAAATGAATAATAATGGAAGAAAAATTAATGACAAATAAAAGTTATTTGGCAAAATAAATAAATAGATAGATAAATAAATCAATAAAGTTACTGACTTCTCTGGATAAAATCTGTGATGGTGGGGGGTAGAGTAGGGTGGAGGAAGGGAGGGGAAAGGGAGAGAGAGAGATATGAGAACCACGAGGTGCTGAGCTTGGTGCATTAAGCACCATTTTTATAATTAGATCATGATTCTTGGACTCAAACACAGGCTTCCTGCTAAACCTACACGTGTTTCCTGCCCTATCACCACCTCCACCCCAGGCCGGTCAGAAGTGAAGTCCCAGCGCCAGCACCAGCAGCTGAATGCAGGTGCCTCTTGTTCCGGCTCTTGTTTGGTG
This sequence comes from Scalopus aquaticus, assembly GCA_004024925.1. Taxonomy (NCBI): domain Eukaryota; kingdom Metazoa; phylum Chordata; class Mammalia; order Eulipotyphla; family Talpidae; genus Scalopus; species Scalopus aquaticus. The sequence continues at coordinate 37,244 of PVIJ01013843.1, forward strand.
GCCCTCCATGACCTCTCCAGGCCCTGGGGAGATGCTCCACAGACCAGGGTGCCTCAGGGGAAAAGGGCAGGAGCAGGTGTACCCACCCAGGGTCCCAAGGGCTGGCCAGCAGCTGGCTGCAGCGGAAGGCAGTTGAACCCTGGGTGCTGACCACAGCAGGGCTGTTGGCAGATGCCTCCCTAGGAGAGCTCCCCCCCTCCAGGGGTAACAGTCATGGACCCTAGAGGGGGCTGGGCCCTGGGGGCAAGGATTGGGAAGGGCCCGTCCAGAGAACGAGGCCACAAGGACGGGGGTGCACTGGGACAGCCACTTCCAGCAAGGAGGTCAAGTGTTCCTCCAGGGAGCCCACACAACAGGTCTTTTGACCCAGAGGGCAGATGAAATCCAGGACAAGCCAGGTGGGCAGTGCAGTCCCCCGGGGGCAGAACCCTGGCTCCAGAAAGTGCTGGCACCTGCTGCTGCTTGGTCTGGCTGTGGGCACCCACGGCCTAGTGCCCTCGACAACAGCACCAAGGACCAGGGCCCTGGGTTCCAGAACCCCTGAAGGAAGCACTCCTTGGAGTCTGTGGGACAGGTAAGGGACTGAGTAAGACCTGGGCGCGTCAGAGGGTTTCTGCAGCCGAATTGGGCATAAAGGGCAGAGTGGCAAAGGGGGAAAGGAGAGGCAGGGCCTGGGAAGATACTGGCTATATTCAAAATGTGGACATTTTGTCCAATGTGAATTTGTTTGCATTCATTTTTATTTTTTAATACTGCATTAAAATATCATTTATTTTAATTGCTAGACTGTTTGGCGCCCCTTAAATTTTGCTCTCAAGGCTAGTGCTCCACTTGTCTCATCTTGGTCCTCTGGGTAGGATAGAAACAGGGAGGCAGGGGCAGGACATCAGTGGGGGTGGTAGCTGCTGTGGTCCTAAGATGCCCAGATCTCCTTCTCTTAGCTGATAACCACCCCTCACCCTTCCTGTGCTGGGCAGAGCCGCTCCCTGGTGACCAGCACATAAGCCAGCTGAAGCTGCCAGGGGACTTCCTTGGTGGCACCGGCTCACCAGACCTTCGGTCAAGTGCCTTAGCCAGAGCTGCCTCCTGGGACTGGGCCTCCTGAAGCCCAAGCCCACCAGAGGTGCAGGTGCCTCGATGGGACAGGTCCAGGCTAGGATATGGAGGGAGGGGGCACAGTCCACCCCACTTGGCAGTATGACCCCAGCCACCTCCTCTGTATGGTAGGAAGTCCCACGACAAAGCTCCAAGTATCCAGTTCCATTTACGATAATGCTTTCATTTCAGGCACGAATCATTTTAAGGGCAGAACCTCTCTCAGTGGCCCCACAATGTAGTCCTACTGTCATTCCCACTTTACAGATGGGGACAGAGGTCCAGAGAGGAGAAGTGACTAGCCCAAGATCACTCCTGTGCCCAAACTTAATAGCCTCCAGCTGTCCCCATCCCCACCTTCTTAAGCTGATTGGGTTGACAGATCCTTCTCTCGGGACCTCAGTTTCCCCTCTACAAAGTGAGGGGCTCAAAATAGATGAGGGCCTTGCAGCCCGATGCATCCCCCCCTGCCCCAGGGGTGCTGGAGTCACTGTGATGTCAAGCTACCCGGATGAGCCCATCCTCTGCTACGCCGGCAGTCCAGCCATGGGGGGTGGGTCAGAACATGTTGGCCAGGCTTGGCACCTCAGTGTCCAGCAGAGACTGCTAAGCAAGGGCAGCCCGAGGAAAGCACAAGGAGAAATGGAACCCTCATCAGGTCCGATTAGGCCCCAATTCAAAGTCCACCAGGATTGGGGCTGGGGAATTGCTAACCGCACACAGCATGATGCCTACAGAAAAGGCACCTACAGGGATCGACAGAGGGCCCCAGGAGTAGAGTACGGGTAGAAGGGTCCACCTGGGGAAGGCAGCACAGGCATGGAACACTCAGAAGCTACTGAGGGTCCACTGGAGCTGGAGGGCTGGAGCTAGCGGGTCCTGGGGCCAAGGTGGTCTTGACAGGAGGCTGAAGAGGTGGCCAGGCCAAGACCTGGAACACCCACCCCTAGAGAACAATTAATCTGAGGGACCTTTGCAGGGAAACTGATATGATCACACTTTGGTGGGTGGGAGGGTGGGAATCCAGAACTAGAGAGACCTCCAGGAGGGAGTGGCGATGTCCCAGGCAGAGTGGACAGATGTGGACTGATTCAGACAGTGAGAGGAACAAAGAGAGGAGTCAGAATGCCCCTTCCCCCACACGCACACCCTCCCCCCACTTCCCTCACCTCCCCATATCCTGCCTGGCTTTTTGGGTAGTTAAGACAACACTGTGTCTACATCAGTGTGTTCTATAGTTGAACAAAATGGTCCAAGAGAAGGGCGAGCTGCAAGTCCTTGTGTCCCCTAAGGGACACACTCACCGAAGGACCACTAAGGGCAGGGGGCCAGAGAAGGAGGGTCTGAACCAAGGAGGTAGTGTCTGGTCATGAGACGGACCCATGGATAATTTTAGGGTCAGTAATATGGGAAAGAGGAGAAATGCCCAAGCTAGCCTTAGAGATGAAGCAGGTGTAAGGTGTAAGGAATGGGAGCGGCACTGAACACAAGCAGCTGGGGGGAGTGGTGGGGGGTCAGGGTAGATGGAGGACATGACCGAGGGGTCTTAAACGAATTTTGTCCTGGGATCCAGGAGGAGTCCTTAAGGGATTTAAGTAGAGGATTCTCAGAGGTGGATTTGTGTCTTGGAAAAAATGGTTCCTATTACAGTCTTGTGTGAGGCCCAGTTAAAGGAGCAGAGAGCTTGTCTAGGCAGGGATGAGTTATGGAGAGCCAGGAAATCGGCAGCCAGATGGTAGACAGGGGAGAAATGGACACTCTTGTAGATAGTCAGTGAGAGACTGGACCTTTGAAGCAAACAACACCATGTATCAAAATTCATAAAAATGTGTGTTCATTCTAATCAAGCAATTTTACTTCTGGAAATACGTCTTGAGGAAGTAATTAGAACATCTGCTAAATAGTATATGTGTGGTCATGGGAAAAAAGTGGAAACAACCTTAGTGTCCAAGGGAGGGAAGATTACTGTGGTTCATCCATCATTCAATATGATTTTTGGGTAACTGTAATGACATACTTTTAAAAACAGGCTGTAAATGCCATGCTATCAATTTTTCCCTGTATCTATTTTATTCAATTTACATAGAGGTAAAATTCACTCTTTTGGTATAACAGTTGTATAAATGTTAATGAAGTCATTAAACGGCTGTGTGTAACCACCACCATAGTCAAGATTCAGAACATTTCCACACTCCACAAAATTTCCCTGTGCTCCTTCACAGTCAAACTCTTTCTCCACCCCAACCATGGCAACCCTTCTCTCTCTCTCACCCTATAGTTTTGCCTTTCCTAGAATATTGCATAAATGCAAACTTTTGGCAAAATAAACCTTTTATTTTGTGGTACTTATAGATTCACAGGTGGTGGTAAAAAATATAGAGGGCTCCTGTGGGCCTCCTTGGTGGCCAAGGGGTTGAGTCTCAGCGCTATCACCTCCCTGCCTGAGTACTATCCCCGACCAGGGAGCTTCCCACATGGCGCTGCAGACCTCTCCTGTTTTGCCTGCTGCTCCCCTCAGCAGTGTATTTCAGTCAATCTGCCTGTTCTGCTCCCCACTCTGTCTCTGGTGAATCCTCTCACCTCCTACACCTCTGGCCTACACCCCAGATCTTCTACACAAAAAGTAAATTTTTTAAAAAATTTAAATATATAGAGAGGGCTCCTATGTAACCATTAGCAGGTCTCCCCATTGTCAAGGTACAAAACAGTTCCTTTTCCAGGAAGATCCTTCATGTTGCCCCTTATAGCAACACCTACTCCCTCCTTCTCAAGCTCTACCCCAGCAACTAATTTGGCCTCTCTTTCTAATTGTATCATTTCAAGAATGTGCTATAAATGGAATCATAGTGGTGAACCTTTAGGGACTGGCTGTTTTCAATCAGCATCATTTTGTGAATGTTCATCCAGACTGTTGGGTGTATCACAGGTTGTTCTTTTTTTATAGTTGAATGATATTCCAAGTACAGAACCTTTTGAGTCTGGCTTTTTCAGTTCAGTATAACATCTTTGTGATTCATCCCAGTTATGCAGTTTATCAAGAGCTTGCTTCTGTTCATTGCACAATGGGATTCCACTAATGAATGTATCACAGTTTATTTAGCCATTCACCAATTGAGGGATATTGGGGTGTTTGGGGCAATGAATAAGGCTTGTAGAAACATCTGTATGCAAATTTTTGTTTGAACATGGGTTTTTATTTATCTACTTGGGTAAATACCTGGGAATAGGATTTGATTGATTATAGGTTAAGTGTAGTGTATGTTTATAAGAAGCTACTAAACAACTTTCCAAAGTGCTTGTACCTTTTAATTTTCCCACAAACAATTTGTAAGAGCTCCCATTGCTCTACGTTCTCACTAGCACTTAATATTATTAGTTTTTTAGAAAGAGAAAAAACTCTTTTAACATGAATTTCACCATTTTAAACCATTTCAGTGGTACAGTACCATGCAACCACACATTCCAGAATATGTTAATCACCCCAAAAGGAAATCCATAAGCAGTCACTTTCCATTGCTCCTTCCCCTAACCCCTGGCAACCACTAATCAAGTCTCTGTCTTCATGGATTTACCTGTCCTGGACATTTCATGTCAATGGAACCATGCATTGTATGGTCTTCTGTGTCTGGCTTATTTCACTGAGCATGTTTTCATGGCTCTTCCAAGTGTAGCATGTATCAGTGTTTTTCTTTTTTCGCTCAAGAATATTGCATTGTATGGATACACCAGGTTTTGCTTTTTCATTATTGAGTTGATGTCATTAGGGTTATTTCTACCTTATTTCTACCAGGTTATTTCTACCTGGTTATTGTAAATGGTGCTGTTGTGAACATTGATGTTCAAGGTTTTTTTTTTTTTAATACCTTTTTGGTATTTATTTTGGGTATATGCCTACAGTGTTTTGTGGGTCATATGGTAACTCTAAGTTTAACTTTTTAAGAACCACCTGTTTTTCCACAGTGACTGTGGCATTTTACTATCCTACAAGCAATGCCCAAAGGTTACATTTCTTCACATTCTCACCAACACTTTTTTCTTTTTTTAATTATTATAGCAATCGTACTGGCTGTGATGTGGCATCCCATTGTGGTTTTTATTTGCATTTCCCTCTAATGACTAACGGAGTTGAACATATTTTCATGTGTTCATTGTATTTTTGTGAATCTTTGTGGGAGAAATGTAAATTTGAATTATTTTCCCATTTTTTTAATTGGATTGTTTGGTCTAGATGTTAACCCGTTATCAGATATGTGATTTGCAAATATTTTTTCCCATTTTGTGTGTTGACTTTTTACTCAATGGCTAGTGCCTTTTGTTGCACACAATTATTTAGTTATCTTGAACTCCCATTTGTCCAGTTTTTCTTTTGTTGTCTGTGTCTTTGGTGTCACATTCAAGAAATGTTTGCCAAAAGCCAATAACCCAGTCAAAAAATGGGCAGAAGAGCTCAAAAGGCACTTCTCCAAAGAAGAAAAGCAAATGGCCAACAGATACATGAAAAAATGCTCAACATCACTTATAATCAAGGAAATGCAAATCAAAACCATTATGAGATACCACCTCACACCTGAGAGGATGGCACACATTAAAAATACAGGCAATAACAAATGCTGGAAAGGATGTGGAGAAAAGGAACTCTTCTACACTGCTGGTGGGAATGTGAACTGGTCCAACCACTATGGAAAGCTGTATGGCGATTCCTCAAACTCCTAAACATGGAGCTCCCATACAACCCAGCAATACCACTTTTGGGAATCTACCCAAAGGACACAAAAACACTAATCCGAAAGGATACATGCACCCGTATGTTCATTGCGGCACTATTCACAATAGCAAAGGTATGGAAGCAACCCAGATGTCCAAAAATAGATGATTGGATCAAGAAGATGTGGTACATATACACAATGGAATACTATTCAGTATTCAAAGAAGATAAACACATGCAATTTGCAGCGACATAGATGGAATTAGAGGGAATCATACTCAGTGAAATAAGACAGAAAGAAAAATATCGAATGGTTTCAATTATAACAGGACTATCCGGAAACCAAATAGGAGAGAGTCACTCA
>PVIJ01013844.1:0-43405 GCA_004024925.1 Scalopus aquaticus
TCTCTCCCACCCGGCCTCCCTATAGTCCTGTTATAAGTGAAACCATTCGATATTTTTCTCTTTCTTTCTGGCTTATTTCACTGAGTATGATCCCCTCTAATTCCATCCATGTCGCTGCAAATTACATGTGTTTATCTTCTTTCCATGCTGAATAGTATTCCATTGTGTATATGTACCACATCTTCTGGATCCAATCATCCATTTTTGGACATCTGGGTTGCTTCCATACCTTTGCTATTGTGAACAGTGCTGTGTCCTGTATGTTCTTTGCTGAACATACAGGAGAGGTCCATACTTCCTGATAACTCAGTTATTATCAATAAAACATGGCAGCTCTGGAGTTCTGGGCCAGAGGCCTGACCTCCAGCGGCTTGTATTAACTATGTGGACTCCTGAATGTGGTGATGATGAATTCACCTGAGCCCCAAGAGACTGCAGGTATCGGTGTCCAGCCGCACAGGAATGTGAGCAGGCCGTGGCTGCCGTGCGCTCCCAGTGGAGGGGTCACTGGTGATTGTGGGGTGGAGTTGAGTGAGCTTGAAGAGGAAGGCCACTGCTCTCATTTTAGAAACAGAGTTCAAGGCACAGATCCATTGCCAGGTAGAAGGAAACAGCAACCCATTTGTCTCGTCTCTGAAGAACACACAATCAGGTGAAAACAATTTAAAAGATTCTGCACTTTCCAGGCTCATTTAACCAGCAAAAACACACACAGCCCTGCTCCTGGCCAAACCGAGCAAGATGAAAATAGACTTGGAACTCTGTAAAGCAGTCCCCCGGCAGTCAGGCAGCAACTTACCAGTGATGACTACGGTAAGGTAGGTGTCCTGGGGGAGAGGAAAGGGGTGACTGGTGGGCACTGGGATTTGAGCTACCTCGTCCTGGCAAACCTAGTGGCCTGGATTGTCTTTAAGACTGCTTAGGTCTCTTAAGGACACCTACTGCTTACCCCTCCCCCCCCATTTTCATGTTGCATGGAGATGACTTCATCCACATTTATAATTTAGCGTTGTCTTTCTGCTCCGGTTTGGATATTGGAGAGAGAGAGAGAGAGAATGAGAATAGCATTCAGCCAAGCTTCCAGTGTAAATGTTTATAGAGCAGCAACATCACACCTTTGGGTTTTGTTCCTATGTTGTTTTTTGCTTTTAGATCTGGTTTTGTTTGTTTTTCTCAGGAAAAAGACAAGCACAATTATTTCTCCTAAATGCTGTTGGTCTTTTACATTACTTACCTTGTTTGTAGACCATCTTGTGGATGTCTTTCCAGTCTATTTTGTCCCACTCACCTCCTCATCTACAACTCAGCATGGCCTAGCTGACAGTCTGATTTTCATATGTGGGGAGTGAGAGAACTGTTTGTTGTGTTAACCATGATTTTTAAAAAATACTACTTTTTTTCACTTTTGCTTAACTATCCCCCAAATATGGAACACTTCACGGGTTTGTGTGTCATCCTTGTGCAGGGTCTATGCAAATCTTTCTGTATTGTTCCAATTTTAGTATATATGTTGCCAAAGCAAACACACCATTCTAATGGCTCTGAGACACTCTTCTAAGTGTTTGGCTTCTTATCTGTTCCTCTCTACACCAGTTGATTAAATAGTGTTTTTCAAACTCTGCCAAGGTGACGCTGTGTCGTGGTTGGTGGTTTTGGTGGGTTGAAGAAAGCCCCGACGTAAGAGCTCACTGTTGGGGGGTGATTCAGGGGGCAGAGGCCTGTGAGCATTCCCGTGTCCTCTGCTCTGGTTAATAATGTTGTGCAGTCACATAATTGTTAAGTCTGCCCTTGCTCTTTGTTGGCATTTACCCTCAAAATTTTTAAGTGAAGGGCCTCTCTGGTGGCGTAGTGGGTTACGTCTCAGCACTGTGAAGCTATCCACAGCCACTGCAGCATGAGTTCCATCCCCAACCAGGGAGCTTCCCACATGGCGCAGCAGACCTCTCCTGTCTCGCCCACTTCTCCCCTCAGCAGTGTACTTTAGTAGCTCGCCTGTTCTGCTCCCCACTGTCTCTGGTGAATCCTTTCACCCCTCTGCAACTCTGGCCTACACCCCAGTTCTTATATGCATAAATAAATAAATCTTTAAAAAAATTTTTTTAATAAAATAATTTGTGATCAGTGAAAAGCACAGTATCTTAATAGAAAGGACAAACATTTTCAGGACCCTACCTTTGGCTTTGTGAGTTACATAGACCTGGGTATCACCATACCTGGGTGTGTTGTAGGATGTTAATGATTTTCTTTTTTTCCTGTCAATCAAATTTTACTGATTTGACATTTGTTTACTTAACTATATAATTATGGAATTACAGTTTTGAATCCCAACATGTGTACATGCTGTGCTCAGCCTCCCCCAAATCTCCAGTGCCAATATACTGTCACAGCACCCCCTTGTCCCCGCTCTCCTCTCCTGCTCCCCATCTCTTCTGGTAATCACTATATTTTTCACAGATTCTAAGGTTTTTTGTGTGTGTGTTGCCAGTTTGTTGTCTTTGGCTATTTATGGTATACAAATAAGTGAAATCAGCCAGTAATTATCTTTCACTTTCTGACTTATTTTACTTAGTATAATCATATCAAGATCCATCCATTTTAACCCAGAAGGCACTATCTAGTCTTTTTCAATAGCAGGGTGGTATTTCACTGAGTATATAGACCACAATTTCCTTATCCAGTCATTTATCAGCAGGTATTTAAGTTGGTTCCAGGTCTTGGCTATTGTTAACAGTGTATCTATGAACATAGGAGTGCATAAAACTTTTCGTGTTACTGTTTTCAGATTCTTGGGTAAATACCTAAAAATGGCATCACTAGGGTGTATGCTATTTCCATATATATATTTTTTTTTTTGAAGGAGTCTCCATACTATTTTCCATAGAAGGTTCACCAAGTTCCATTCTCACCAACAGTGGGTAAGTGTTCCTTTTTCTCTACACTCTTGCCAACATTTGTTGTTTTGGGTGTTTTTTGTTGTTTGTTTGCTTTTTAAGATTTATTTATTTATGCATACAAGCTGGGGTACAGGCCAGAGGTGTGGGGCGGCAAGAGGGTTCACCAGAGACAGAGTGGGGAGCAGAACAGGCAGCTCGACAGAAATACACTGCTGAGGGGAGCAGCGGGTGAGGCAGGAGAGGTCTGCCATGCCATGTGGGAATCTCCCCGGCCGGGTATCGAACTCGCATCGCCACTGCTGACAGCTCCATGGCGCAGCGCTTAACCACTGTGCCACCAGGGAGGCCCTGTTTGTTTGTCATTCTTACGGGGATGCGGTGATAAATCATTGTGATTTTGTAAGTCATTTGAATATTTTCTTTGGAAAAGTGTCTATCTAGGTCATTTGCCTATGTTTTGATTGGGTTGTTTGTGTTTTGTTGATAAGTTGTGAGTTCTCCATGTATTTAGGAAATTAACCCCAGGGGCCTGTGGTGTACAAATATTTTCTTCTAGTTCTTAGACTGCCTTTTTAATTTTGTGATGGCTTCTTTGGAGTACATATGCTTCTTAGTTTGGTGTAGTCCCATTTATTTTCGCCATTATTTCCCTTGTCATTGAAGTTGAGTTCCCAAATACATCTCTGTGGGAGATTTCTAGGAGTGTATCACCTAGGTTTTCTTCAGTGTATTTTATGGTTTCAGGTCTTACATCCAAATATTTTGAATTAACTTATTTTCATGGAGCTAAATGATGATCTAATTTCATTTTTTCTTGCATGTGTCTATCCAAGTTTCTCAGCACCATTTGTTAAAGAGGCTTTCCTTTCTTTATTGTTCAAAGATTAACTGTCCATTCTATTCTATTCTATTCTATTGCACTGGTCTGTTTTTTGTTTCTGTTTCAAAATCATTCTATTTTGATTATTATCACTTGTAGTGCAATTTGAAGTCAGAAGTGTGATGCCTTCATTTTTCTCCTTTTCTCTCCGTAGTGCTTTGGATATTCAGGGTATTTGGGGGATTCATATGACTTTTAAAATAGCTTATTCTAGTTCCTTGAAAAATCTCTGAGATTTTAATAGGTATTGCATTGAATCTATAAATTGCTTTAAATAATATGGCCATCTTAACAATATTTTAACAATATATATTCTTCCAATCCGTGAGCATGGGGTATCTTTACAAATCTTTGCACCTTCTTTTCTTAAGCAGTGTCCTATAGTTTTCAGTATATAAGTCTTTTATTCTTCTCTTTCCATTTTGTGTTCAAACATTCCTTGTCTCCTGGACAAGTGTGTTGCCTTATTTGTTTTGATTTGTTTTGGTTTTTTTTTTTCGGTTGAGGCAATGTGGCTGTAGTTTTGTTTATCTTCTTTGTTTAATTTGGCAGTGGGTAAAGGAGGGAGGGGAAGCTGGAGTCCAAAGGCTCAGTCTGAGTTTTGGTTGGGAGGGAGTGCTATTTCAGGCAGGTTTGCTTCTCCTCTCCTAGCCTCAGAGCAAGCGCTGGTCACCCAAATTCCACGTCCCTCCCTTCTTGCTACTCCTCCCTGCAGTATGCAGCAGGTCTCTCTCCAGTTTCCCTAAAGAGAGGGAGTATAGGTCTCCACTACCCACATTGTTGACAGCCATGTTTTCTGCTACTGAACCAAAGGTCTCAGTTCTTCCTAGCACGTAGGGTTGCACTCTATCCTCACTGAAAAAATTCCCCATACATGGATTATGCAGCACAGTCTGTGCCCAATCCCTAGCTTGCTCAGCCGACTGGAGTGGTCACCACCCTGACTGCAGCCCCCTCCCTTGCTACCACAATAACTAACCTCTGGTAAAATATCTGTAGGTCAGTCCTCCATGCTGGCAACAAGCCAGTGAAATTTCCTGTGTGTAATATTTGTTTTCTTCTAGTTGTTCTTAGGGGAGCAATTTATCAAAAATTATTTATCATATTGTTGGTCTAAATTTCAGTTTTTTCATATTAAATATTTTTCAAGTGAAGATGGAGTCCTTATTCTCAGGGAACAGTAAGAAATCCTTGAAATGACCTGAATATAAAACACCTGATAAAATTATTAAGGTGCTTATGTTCTGAAAGAAAAAAAAGCTGTCTTCTGTGCAAAGAAACTAATACATGCTGGGTAAGGTTTTCTTGGGAAAACTGAGATCCATGGCCAGATAATTTACATGTGACCTTTAAACTTTGTTCAAACCTTTGTTCTATAATTGGTAGAGAGGAGGTGCACAATCCTGAAAATCTCAGAGAAGCTGAACTTCATCAGACACTACTTCCTAGAATTTTGAGCCAAATTTTTTAACAAGCAGATGCACCTTAGGCCATGGAAGAAAGACTTGGGGTGATAATAAGTCTAATGCAGCAATGAAAATAACAAAAATTAAGGTATATACAATGATTTTTATGGACCACTGTTGAGTAGAAAAGTTGTAAAAGAATGTACACTAGTTAGGTGGTGACTAGACTGGTATGTTCTTGTGACAATTTACTGAGCTGTAGGCTGTGGCCTCTTCTGTATGTGTGTTATGTTTAGGTAATTGTTTACAATAAATGTCACAACCAAACTTTTGTTTAATAATACATACAAAGGCGATACAGATATAAAGAGCCGATCTTGCAGTAGCCACATTCAGGATGCAAGAAGGAGAATGTGATCACGAATGGATGGAGCTGGGGACTACAACCTGGGCATCTTCAGAAGTGCCATAAATTCTATTTATCAGCCTAGGTAGCACTTTTATAAGCTTTTGAGTTGTAACTCTGCAAAACTGAATTTTTAAGTTTTGTATATATGGACAAATAATTTAGTCAACTCAAACCAATTTAAATGCCTATCAATAGGGGACTTTTTAAATTAACTGCAATATAGTCACATAATATATTACGCACCATTAAAAATGAGGTAGCTCTCACCTTATATTCTAAGGACCTTATGTCCAAGTTGTGTCCTAAAAATGATACAAGTCATTTTACAAATGAATCTGGTATGATACTGTTTATATATATTCAGAGAAAATTTCTAATCTCTGAAAGACTAGACAAGAAATTGGTCAATGTTGCCTTAGGGAAGAAGCTAGGAAACACATTTGTATCATATGCATGTTACTACTCAAATAGAAATCATTTATTTTAAAAATATTTTATCATAGTTTTCCCTCAGATTTTAAATCTAGGCTTACCTCTTTTGTAAAGTACTTCAGCAAAGAGGAGGAATTGGCATTCAAATATGGCAGCCCAACCACAACCACTGTTAATGACACAAGGATGTTTCTTGACTGACTTTTCTCATATTATGGATCTTGCACTAAGTTAGGCACTGTAAAGAATAATGATAGGGCCTCCCTGGTGGCACTGGGGTTAAGTCTCAGCACTTTGAAGCTATCACCAGCCACTGCAGCATGAATTCAATCCTGGTCAAGTAGCTAACCCACACGGTGTGGCAGACCTCTCCTGTCTCTCGTCTCTGGTGAATCCTCTCACCCACCTCCCCACACCTCTACCCTATATCCCAGCTCTTATATGCATAAACAAATAAAAATAAATCTTAAAAAAGAGAATAATGATAAACAGAACAAAGTCTAAGCCTTTGGGGAAGCCGGAGACAATGAGGAAGAAAGAGGATTGAGGAAGATCATTTGGCTCCACTGGAATTTTTTTACGCCACCATTTAGTTTTACTCTTTGCTTTAGGAAATGGGATTAGGTAATAGTCCTTTTCTTGACAAGTCTTAGAAATAAACTAGGAAACATATTTTATAGACTAATCCCACAAGTAGACAAAGTATTAAATACTTTATTGGTGGAATCTTTGTCTTTCTATACCTACACAACTCCTCTATCTTCTGCCTCTGTTCCTTCATTCTCAGTTTCCAAGGCTGAGTAGGTGAGAGCCTAGGTAGGTGGGCTTTGTATATCTCTGCTCTGTTTGATAAGCAGCACAGACAATGAAAACCCAATGGATAATGCAGTTGAGATATTAAGAGTCCCAGACAATGTGTGTGTATGTGGCGGGGGTGGGGGGGAGCAGAGGGCTCTTCACACCACAGACTGCATAAATTTCTGTCCCTCAGGACAGAAGGATGGGAGTGCTTGAGGGGAGAAGGTACCAGAAAGGTTGCTTATGAGGAAAGAAGTCTTGTCTTCTGCTCGTCATGACGTGCTCAATTTATCTGTAGTTCTGTTTTGAAAACTGTTTCCTGAAGAAATTTCTTCAGCCATTTTCCAAAACAGCTTTTATGAGTAGTTGTAAAAGAATTGGGTCATCTAGTTTTTTATTCCAGTTTTATTGAAATATAATTGACATTAACATTGTGCGGTTTTAAGATTTATAACATAATGACCTAATATATGTACACGCATACTACAAAATGATTGCCATAGTAAGATTAGGTAACATCCATCACCACACAGTTATAATTCATAATTCTTTTTCCTCGTGATGAGAACTTTTAAGATCTACTCCCTTAGCAACTTCAAATATACAATATAGTATTGTTTAACTATAGTCACCATGTTAAATATTACATCTCCAGATCTTATTTAACTTTAAAACCACAAGTTTATACATACCTTTGGACCATGTATTGCCTCCCACCCACCCCCTGTGGCAACCACAAAACTCATCTGTTTCTATGAGTTTCTCTATGTATGTATATTCCACATACAAGTGAGATCTTAAGTTTTTGTCTCTGACTTATTTCACTGAGCATAATGCCTTCAAAGTCACCCATCAAATCACAAATAATAGGATTCCCTTCTTTTGTAGGATTAAATAGTATTCTCTGTGTGTGTTTTATCATGCATTGCTTTATGACGGGGCAAGTTCTGAGAAATACATTGTTAGGCGATAGTGTCATTGTATGAACATCATAGAGTGTGCTTACACAAACCTAGATGATATAGCCCACTATGCACCTACACTATATGGTGTGGCCTCTGGGAATACAGTCTCAAATATGGTCTGTTGTTGAGCAAAACATCATTATGTGATACATGACTATACACACACACACACACACGCACACATACACACACATATATTTATTTCTGTATATATCTGTCTGTCAATAGACACATAGGTTTGTTTGCATTTTTCCTTGTCTCAGTTATTGTAGATAATGCTGTCGTGAATATTGGGGTGCATAACTTTTTGAATTAGTGTTTTCATTTTCTTCAGATAAATACCCTGAAGTAGAGTTGCTGGATCATATGGTAGCTTTTTTTTTTTTTTGAGGACTCTCATAATGTGTTTTCATAGAGTATGCACCAAGTTACAGTCCGCCAGTAGTACATGAGGGTTCAGATTTGGGTCATCTTAAAGGACAGAGGTTTAGAAGCATCTCATTATTGCAGTGATCCAAACCCATGCATCTTACTTCTTCATCAAAACCCCATTTGTTGCTCTTGCCTGGCAGTGAATATGGATGGTGCGGATGAGAGGTATAGGTGAGGACAAAGGGGTCTTCCTGGGGTGAATGGCATGTGGTAGAAGAGTAGTAGCTATTAAAATCCACATGCACCTTTTCTTCATAAAGATCACCCCCTTGATTTGGCCATAATGAGTGACAACTAGTTTTGGTTGCAGTTGGTTCCACTGGAATCTGCTGAGACAAGGGTTCTGAAGAGTTCTGGGAAGGGGTGAAGTCGTAAGGCCAGTTGGTCAGAGAAAAAGGATAACTGGGGCAACAGTTGTCATTGAGAGGGTTTCTTCCAAAGGCAGCATTTTTATTCCATGTTTGCAGATCACTGTAGTCAGAGAAAGCTCCAGAGACAGAAGGCTGAAGCAGGTCGCTGCTGTTGTAGATCCTACTGTTGGACAATTTGCATTTCTCATAGAGCTTAGTGGGGCCCATGGTGGAAGTGGGGTCTGCCAGATCAGTGGCTCCCCCAAAACCATAACTCTTGGAGAAGGGTAAGCAATCATTCAGTGACTTCTGCTGGGGGGCATTAGCTATTAAATGTCCACTATAACTACCAGGCAACTGGACGCCTTCTTGGGAAGGCCAAGTTAAAGGTAAACTTCCCCAACTTTGTATTTCACCTGGAAGAGACTGGAAAAGAAAGTGAAATGCTCGTGTTAATAAGTTAAGCTAATGGGCAGAAGTGCCCTAGACACCCACAAGTTACTCTGTACAAATAAGTGCTCTGTTAGAGTTTCCTCATTCCTCACATACTTGAAGCACCAACACACAGGGTAGCTGTATCACAACCAGTCAAGACCCAAAAGAAGAGAAGGCTGCTTCCATTTCTATTTTAAAGCTTACTAATCAGTAAGGGCTGACTTTCCATTTATTCTGAGGAGAGCTCGTGTGTTTGAAGTGTTTTACCTTCAAAAGCAAACCTGATATTCTAACTGTCTTTGTGAGGAACTTATAAGGGACTATTTAGGAAAAATCAAGCTACAACTTTAAAGATTTATATTATAGTCAATACAACTCTTAGGAGCCCTCTTCATTGTCTTCCTCCTCACCCTCCTTCTCTCTCTCTCATCATTTCTCTCCTTGATTTTTCTATTTTTAGTGCTATTCTGAGTCTAAAAGACTAGAGCTTGTTGTGGGGTTTTTTCCCCCCACAACTTACTTCTCTGAACACATGGGAATGTTGTTGAATAATAAATGGGACCTCTAGAATATGAGTGATATGATTATTTTTGTAAATGGAGGAAGCATATTTTCTTCCAGTTAATCATAGCAAAGGGATCTGGTTGAGAATTAAGTTATCCTCTTTTTAAGGTAAAACTGTTGACAAATAAGAGGATGGGGTGGAAACTGTGGTGAATGGGTGAAAAACCCTTCGGCTTTTTCCCAGGTCTGGGAGAGGAGGGACAGCTGTTGCAATTTGGGGGCTTACATTTTCCTATTATAGATTCAAATTATATTTGTTTCCATGTAAGTTACATTTACGGCCTCCACAGATGGACCAACTTCATCTTTGTTCTCCTCAAAAGAAATCCAGAGTATTGAATGGTAGAAAAACATGTAAGAATTACAATCACCATTAAGCAAGCAAATCCACAAATCTATGGTACAATCCTGATAAAGCCATGGACTTCGCATCAAAATTTAGCTACAGGCAGTAGCCTCCATCCCCAGCCCGAGGGCGACCCTTGTTTCCAGAAACTGCCTGGCTATGTCCTCTTGTACAGTGTGCTGAGGAATACTCTGTTCTGGGAAAGAATGGAAATTTGGGGAGTGGGGGCAATATGGGGTCAATATTTTGTGAAAGTCATTTCCATTAATTTTGGCTCTGCCAGAATGAAAACATAGAGTGCCAAATATAAGTACTAATTGGAGTCTCTGTTTTGAATAGTATTAGGTAAGATAATTCTAAAAATTATATGGAATTTATGGTTGAGAGCATGCTCCAAAGATGGCCAAAATGATGACTAAAACCCCAGGTTCAGTTTTCTTGGCGGATTTTTGCTTGTAGGTGAGTCTGTTAGTGTGACTTTTGTAGGCAAAGGATCAGAGAACTCTGCTGCTCTGACCACAAAGGTGTTAAGTTGTTGTATATTTGGAACATACATGGAGAAGGTTACCTTTGTCTCTGGGCCTCCTTTCAGCTTTAAAGAGGCGGAGGAAGATGCTGCCTGTGCTTTCTTCATCGCTCTTCTTGCCTCAGCTTCCAATTTGGTTTCTGGTTTGGGATGATCATGCTCTCCCTTTGACTTAAAGGAGTCAAGGAAATAAAATCAACAATTAAATTATACTTTATGGTGTGTAAAATTTTACCTTGTGCCCTGCCATATGCCTGGGTGTAGTGCAGTTGACTATTGTAACCAGATTGGCTAAACTTTTAAAGTTTCAAGAGCACCATGCACTTTCCTTCTTGCCTGCCGTACTTATAATGCTCCTTCTTCCCAGGCAGCCTCTCACCCACTTGGTATACGCATAGTGATAACAAGTAGCATTTACTGAATGCTGCCTATAGTGTGTAAAAAGAAGGTTGCAGTAAACACATGATCTCATTTAATCTTCACGACAACCTTGGGCACATTATTGTCACCCCAGTTTACAAAATAGGAAACTGAGGCATGGAAAAATTATACCACCTGGGTCAACTCCTTAAGAGCAAGTGAGGGGAGCCAGAATTCAAAGTGTGTTGGAACTGGCCTTCCTGAGAACCAATTGTTAGATATTCAGGAATTTTGTGAGCTTTTTGCTAAAAAAACAGCCAGTATTTTGAAATCAACCATGGTGGGAATAGTTATATCACAGAAATTGGCAAGCACAACAAATTGGAACATTTTAAAGAGTGGGTTTGCTATAACACCACTGATTCAAACCCAGGCAGTCCACTATCAAAGGCCACTTTCTATGACTATTTACACTATTGTCCCAGTTAGCACATCCAAAGAAAATGAAGGCTTAGGGGAGTAAGGAAATATATTAGGTTTAAAGAAGTCAGAGCTGGTGTTCCATTCTGGGTTTGTGGAAGGCTACCGAAGTCCTGTGCTAACCTAAGCATGACCAGATCACTAACTGTGGCCTCCTCGAGGGAGCGCCAGGCAGAGTCAGCCAGGGCTCCGGCGCCAGACAGCTCTGTGGCCGTGTGGGGTACACACAGCTCCTATCTTCAGCCTCCTGATTCAGAGTGTGCCTCAGTGTTTTTGTGGCTCCTCAGTCACCTGTCTACCTCCTTTACAAAACTCTTCCTCACACTCTGCAGACAGTTTTTTAAAGAAAAATGGTATCATAACTCAAAAAACGGTATGATAATTCAAAGCGAACCTGGAAAAATATGAAGCGTCCATCATGCCTCCAGAAGTTGGTGACTGGGAAGCCCCCGTGGCCTCGGCAAGGAATCAGCTTCAGCGGCCCATCACAATTGGGGCAGCGTTTCCCTATAAAAGGCAGAGGAAGGTGACCAGGCCTGGCTGAGCTGTGCCAGCCGACGCCTGAGTCTACACACTGCTGAAGGCTTTAGCCTGAAGTTCAGGAGAGTGGAGAATACACCTGGGCACAGTTTGGTGAATTTCCTGCACCAGGCATTACCCTGAGCTTGAGCCTGGCCACCATAATGGCCCTCCCAGTCTCACATGTGGGTAGAATAAGCGGTGCCTGCAGAATGGAATGCATCATATGTCAAGAGAGAGTTCTGAGCAGAAAGTCCCTCCCTACCTATTAACTGATCCTTGAAATTCTTTATAAAGAAGAGGATTGAATTCTTTAACTTTTGAGAATAAAATTAAGGGGCCTCTCTGGTAGCGTAGGGGTTAAGTCTCAGCTATCACTGCTAAGGCCTGAGTTCGAGTCCCAGCCAGAGAGCTGACCCACATGGCACAGCAGATCTCTCCTGTCTCACCCACTGCTCCCCTCAGCAGTGTACTTTAGTCAATCTGCCTGTTTTGCTCCCCACTCTGTCTCTGATGAATCCTCTCCCACCCCCGCACCTCTGTCCTATGCCCCAATGCCCCAGTTCTTCTACATACACACAAAATAAATCTTACAAAAAAGTAATAATTCTTAAAGAAAAATTAGAACTAAGGTTCAAGGGACAAACCATAAAGGAAAGATAACATGGTTACTAAATTTTCACCAAAGTGTAAATGACTAATACCAGATCCTGGCCTGAGAGCACGTTTTGAAGACAAATTTCAAGGAAAGAACATGAAGTAACTTGAGGTCTCAAGTGGAATAGGTACAGGGAATGCTGAATGTCTCTATTTCACAACCTGATGAATATGATAAAAAAAAAAACAAACCCCACCAAAATGCACAAATGGCATGTGATTATGACATGAACCTAAATAAAATAGCAAGGAATTTAGTCTAATCTCAGATTTGGTGCCATTGCTCCCATTCCAAAGCACCCGTTGAGATCATTTAGGGACATATTTCCCAAGATGTCAGGTGGCAATTCTGATAAATGCCTTTCTCCTAAACTTTATATGGACACTTGATGAATTACTGTGAGTTCCTCAAGTAGTGTATCTTCCTTTTAAAGAAGGATCTTGGGGGCCTCTCTGGTGTCGCAATGGGTTAAGCGCAGCACTGTGAAGCTATCTGCAGCCACCGCAGCACGAGTTTGATACCCAGCCAGGGAGCTTCCACATGGTGCAGCAGACCTCTCCTGTCTCGCCCACTGCTCCCCTCAGCAGTGTATTTCTGATCTGCCTGTTCTGCTCCCCACTCTGTCTCTGGTGAATCCTCTTACCACCCCACACCTCTGGCCTACACCCCAGCTTGTATGCATAAATAAATAAATCTTAAAAAAAATAAAATAAAGAGGGATCTTGGGTCAAGTGCCTTAACTCAGGGGAGTCACTTTAATGGTGGGTGCTCTGGGAATGACAGAACCGTGGGCAGGTACTTGGAAATGGGGGACTGGGCCTGCATAGGAACAGCCTTGGTCTTCATCACAGGCAAGTTTGCAGCTGGGCCCTGGGGATGGGCTGGGAAGCAGTGGCCCCTCTTGGCAGGAGCATCTGAAGGGACCTGAGCTTCCTGGAGGGCCAGTGCCAGGGAGCCCCACTCACTCTGCTGCTTCTGCCGGGCTTTGTCACAGATGGCCGGTCTCAGGTAGATCTTGCGCCCTTCGTCCACTGAGCAGTCCAGGCTGCACACCACCACGCCCAGGCAGGACTTCTTGAGGATCCGCGAGTTGTGGTTGTTGGTGTTGCGCATGGCCCAGCTGCTCAGATGCCGCTGCGCGTTCCTGTCCTCTGAGCTGTAGATGTACTTCTCGTAGGAATCTGGCCACTCCTGGAACCAGTCGGTCTTTTTCACATTCTGATAGAATCAGAGAAAATTATTATATTTTAAGGCTAGAAAATACGACTGCCCAGAGACGAGAAGGTCGTTTTGGCATTGAAGAGCTGGGCGAGATCCCTTGGCAGAGACCGGCCTGGCTATCATTCTGAAGGTGCGCCTGAGAACACAGCGCAGCGCCACCCGCAGGACAGCGTCTAGACAACGTGAGCGGCCTGTACCAAAAGTTAGTTCCTCCGAGTTCCACCCGATTTATGTTTCTCTAGCCCACGGTGATAAGAGTTGTGATCCTTTCTCATAGGAATTTTTGAGAGTGAAGTAATACTATTGCACGTTACGCAATCACTATGGAAAATATTGCGGCGTTGAGGTAGTGCCTCAGAGCGCACTGAGG
Source organism: Scalopus aquaticus (assembly GCA_004024925.1). Taxonomy (NCBI): domain Eukaryota; kingdom Metazoa; phylum Chordata; class Mammalia; order Eulipotyphla; family Talpidae; genus Scalopus; species Scalopus aquaticus. The sequence continues at coordinate 14,046 of PVIJ01013844.1, forward strand.
TTAGCTTATTGAGAATGCTGAGATAAGCAGTAGGAAGAAGGCTGGAGAGCCTGGTGCAGGGGGGCTCCGAGCAGCACTTCCTCCCCCGCAGACATGTTCTTCCTTTTGCTCTACTCCCATATTCATGCACCTCAGACAGGGCAAAAGAGTCAGGAAGAACTTACTTTGACTGGAAGTTTCTATGTCCTTGCCCAGAATCGATACTATTCCCTGCACATGAGCATCCAGTTAAACTAAAGGGTGCTTGCGCACAGGACACAGGGCACTCTAACCTTATAGCATCTGTACTGCCCGTTTTCACCTGCGTAATAGGAACCCTAAGACTTGCCTACCTTAAGTATGATTCTGGAAATTAATGTGTTACGAATGCTCACAAAACACCTGGTATGGAATGAGCTCTAAATAAATGTTTGTCACTAATGGTGTGGGCCCACATTCTCGGGTTCCTAGGGGTACAGGTGCTGCATTTGACAGAGTAGTTCATAGAGGGAGAATAATTCAGCAGTCTCAGTCAAACTTAGTTGGTGTCTATCCCTGTATCTTTCAGAGACCTGGCATAGTATAAGACCATTTTTCATGTGGATGATTCTAGAAGGGCCTAGAATAAGATAGAAGAATCTTAGAAGGGCCAAAAAAGGGCCATCAGGGTGCTTCTTTTTTGCTTCTCCAACATGAAAACACAGCATAGAATTTGAGACAGGGGGCCTCCCTGGTGGCACAAGGGGGTAAGTCTCAGCACTCTGAAGCTATTGGCAACCACTGCAGTACGAGTTCAATACCTGGGCAGGGAGTTTCCCACATGGCACAGCAGATCTCTCCTGTTTTGCCCACTGTTCCCCTCAGCAGTGTATTTCAGTCAATCTCCCTGTTCTGCTCCCCACTCTGTCTCTGGTGAATCTTCTTACTGCCCCCCCACACACACATCTGGCCTATACCCCAGCTTATATGTGTAAATAAATAAATCTTTTTTTTTAAAGATTTATTTATTCATACATACAAGCTGGGATACAGGCCAGAGGCGAGGGGCGGCGAGAGGGTTCACCAGAGACAGAGTGGGGAGCAGAACAGGCAGATCAGAAATACACTGCTGAGGGGAGCAGCGGGCGAGGCAGGAGAGGTCTGCCGCACCATGTGGGAGTCTCCCTGGCTGGGCGTCGAACTCGCATCACCTGCTGCCGACAGCTCCACAGCGCAGCGCTCAACCTCTGTGCCACCAGGGAGGCCCATAAATAAATAAATCTTAAAAAAAAAAAGAATTTGAGACAGGAAAGACAAGACATTTTAGAAGGAAGAAGACGAATTATCAACATCAGGATGGAAGGACAGCATGTAGAGATTGGTAATTTTTGAGATTTCAAGTTTAGAATGAGCCAAAGAACTTTGTAACTTGAGACTTTGGGCAAATAACTTTGTCTCCAAAGCCTTGTTTTCCTCTTTTCTAAAACAGGGATATTGATAAAACATGCTTCACAAAAGTGCTCCAAAGTGATATGTTGTAAACCTGAAATCTTATATAATGATAGATGTTGTTTGAATTGGGATGCCATGGGAACTGAGGTGATTCTGGGGAAGAATAAATGAGAGATTTTGTGTACCTGCAAGGTTAGGGGTTCAGGGCTGAAGCTGGGATCTGCAATTTTTGTTGTTTTGTTTGTTATCTATGGATAATTTTATACAACTTCTGCAAAGCTGAGTAGCTGTGGCAGAGTGCATGGCCCACAGAGCCTAAAATAGTTACTATCCAACCCTTTACAGAAAATTTGGCAACTCCTGGCTCAGAGCACAACTGGTGAGGCAGAGGACCTGGGTGTGGGTCTTAAGGAAATTCCTTGACCTCTCAGTGCCTGCGTCCAGCTCTGTGAAATGGAGATGACGGGCGTACCTACCTCACAGGGATGTTATGAAGACCGAATGAGCTAACATACACAAGTATTTAAAGCAGTGCCTGACACATAGCAGGTTCCAAATATTTTCCTAGATCTGGGACCACACACACCAGCCAATGTGATTGTAAGAGACACTGGCTTTCAGGCGAGAGAAGAACCTGAAATGTTGCTTCATGCTTTAAACCTTGCCAAACCAAGTGCTTGACAAGAGTCCAGCCCCTATAAAACAAAAACCTCATGTGTGAAGCTCATGTTCCATGACCTTCCTTCTCCAAGCAGTGACAGACGACTGACCCTCCGTCAGGCAGGGTAACTGACATGAGAAGGGGAACATGCCCAAGAAGAGAACAGAGAGGGTATAGAGAATAAGGAAGCAGGCCTACTCCTGCTTCCTCCACTCATCTTCTCTTCTTTACCGTCTTTTTTTTTTTAAGAGTTATTTATTTCTGCATACAAGCTGAGGTGTAGGCCAGAGGTGTGGGGTGATGAGAGGGTTCACCAGAGACAGAGTGGGGAGCAGACCAGGCAGGTGGGCTGAAATACACTGCTGAGGGGAGCAGTGGGTGAGGCAGGAGAGGTCTGCTGCGCCATGTGGTAATCTCCCTGGCTGGGGATCAAACTCGTGCTGTAGTGGCTGCGGAGAGCGAGGCCCTCTTCTTTACCTTCTGACCTAAAGCTCCAAACAATGTTCCCTTGTTTTCTATCACAGAAATGCCATAGAAAGTATGATATTTGATCTTGGAAATAATAGAAATGCATGTTAAAATGTGGTCTATGAATATCTACTGGTGGATTTGAATTGTTCAGCTATCGAGTCAGACTAGCAAAGCAAAGGGTAAGGTAGACTTGAAGAAAAGCTAATTTTCATGTTTTAAAGATAAGTGACCTGAAGGCTAGTCAGTGACATCAATCCCTTGAACTAAAGGGAGAGAAGTGTATGTGAGCGCATCTCAGGAGTGCTGCTTAAAGCCAAGTCTCCCTGCCTGTGGAGGAAGAGATGCACACTGCGTCTTTTTTTTTCTTTCATTTTCACTGAATTTAATGGAATATTTTGATCCCTCTTTGAGGCCTTCTTTGGTCCATGAATTATTTACAAATAGCTTGTTTTGTTTCCATATATATTCACAGATTTTCCTGTGGTCTTTTGCTATTAATTTCTACTTTGATTCCACTGTAGTTGGAGAAGGCATTCTGTGTTTTCCATTATTTCAACATTGTTGGGTTGGATTTGAGGGTCACAATATGTTCTACATTACATTGTCTTTCAAGCTTTTTTTTTTCCAGTAGCTTTTTTGCTCTGATATCCTAGTTTTGCACTTCTGTTAATAATGCAGTGATGGTTTTTATAACGTAAGGAGTAAGAAGACCACTAGGCCTAAATGTATTTACTAAGAGTAATGTGTTTACATTGAACTGTTCTCTTGCCTTATTTGTGCCCAGTCTTTTGTTCTGGATGCTTAGTAGGATTTTTTTTTTACATTGAAATTAAGAGAAAACTTAGATCCTAATAATGCAAAAGAACCCAGGTGACAAATGAATGGTAGTGATTACAGAAAGCCTTGTCAGCTTAAGGCACTGGAGAGGTAAGATTTAAAAAGAAGGAATAATCATTTCTTAATCTTGTTTAGTAAATCCCCACAAAATATTTTCTTCTTTTTAGATCTTTTGTTTATTTTAATTTCTAACTTTTCATGAGTAACTCTTTATTTTTTGTCTTGGTTAAGAAGTTTGTGATTTAAAGGGAATACTCTTAAGGTTTCTAACATGTAAATATAACCAGTTCATATTTTATAATCTCATAGGTAACATGATTGGCAGTTTAATATTTCCATGATTTCTGTGTGCACGGTTTACTAAGACTTTATCCTTGAATTCACTCAAAATCTTTGAAACTTTTCACCCTACTCTCATTCTATTTATTTAACTACTTGAGGTTTTAATAGGGTACCTACCTTAAGAATGAAGTATATACTGTTATATAAAATTAATCAATTAAAGTGAAAATTCTGAAATAAGATATTTTAAAAATCTACATTATCTTGTTATATTACAGTTGATTTCCATTTGGAATATAGTTCACTCTCATGTAAAGCGATTATCTGCTAGATTCTCTTTTATAAGAAAAGCACATTAATTTCTTATATATATTTGATCCCAAGTAAAATAAAGATAGCAAACAGGTACTCCTTTAAGCAAAACAAATAGATGAAGGAAAGTCAGATGTTGCTTATGAAACACAGAAGCAAATATTCAACCAACATTTTAATTTACACACAGCTTTTCAGGATTACTTCTTTTGATCCAACTGGAAACCAAATTCCAAATGTGGTCAATGAGAAAAATTTAATTCTACAAAATGCTTTTCAGTTAACTCATGAGTTACTCCTTAGGCTAAGCCTGCAGTTTGCTACCTTTGGTAAGGGGTGAAGACTCAGAACAAAAAGTTCTTATTTGTTCAGATAATACTAAGAGGAGCCAGAGTACCTCGGCTTTCAAACTCTCTCATCGCCTACCTCCTTTTTCTCCTCTCCTTTCCCCTCTGTACCTACCAAGCAAGGGACCTACTAGTGGGTGCTCAGAAGAGAATCTGTTACCCAGATGCAGTAAAGCTCCCATCCTCATCACATCTGGTGCAGGGTAGCAGAATCCTGGCCTCAGTATATGGGGACCTAGTGACCATGGGAGCCCACATAGCTGGTGCTACCCCAGGAAGTTCCAATGACCTTGAAAGCAAGGAGAATGCTGGACAAAAAGAACAAAGTCATGGGCGCTTTGCATCAACAACAATGTGACCTGATCATGCCATCAGATAATAATTGACAAGAAATTCAGAATCTGGTTTACCTGTTAGTTCGCTAGGACCAAAACACAAAGATTACTGCAACTGACTTGCTTTGATTACATTTAGTCACATAATTTCACAGAAAGAGCTTGAAGATTCACCTTTGCTCATAACTTGGGGTTCACCCCCCTACTGAAGAAAGGAAATTTTACTGGTTAAAATCATGATCCAGGAATTTTTTTCACTGATTGGAGATGTGACTCCTTTGTGGTTGATTAACCAGGTTTTAAGTTGGTCTGCATTTATGTTTAACCTATGTATTTTTTTTCTGTTTTCTCTACAAAAATAATGTATTTAGACCTTGGAATTTTGTGAGTTAATGACTCGTGTGGCTTTTCTCATAGGTTGACTCTGACAGCAGCTTGTGCTTAGGAACAAAATGATTCAGGACGTCTGTCTTCTCTGCTGCCATCAGAACACCCAGTACTCTGCTTAGGGTGGAGTGGGGCCTCTCTTCTCTCTGCTGAAATAGGTACTATTTAGGAGAAGAGAGAAAAGGTTTTTCTCCCCCCAGTTTTCAATCAGAAAAGAAAAAAGAAACTTCTTAGGGATTCAAGACTCTCATGTATCACGTTTGTGTTCCCGAGAGCGTGCCACTTTCTGGGCTGTGTCATGAACATATGTAATGAAGATAAGACGAAACCAACACCAGACACTTGCTGCTTGGGCCAGTGAAGCCCTAAACTCACATTTGCATTAATTTAAGAGGAATAGGAAGGGATAGCAAAATGGATGCATGTGATATTGGCTTCGGAAAAAAGAGATGAATCAGTGATGATTTTATAAGTAAAGGGATTTCAGTTCTGGGCTAGCTCCCGGGAGGCTGGATTACGGTAGAAATGGCATGACATTAACCACAAGTTAGAAGAGTGACCAGAAGCAAATGAAATGAAGTTTACAAAGACATATATGCAGCTGAAAGGAGAAGAATACAAGAAACAAAGATGGGAGGGATGATTTACTGAGGCTGGTGGCATGGGAAGGATCAGGGCCTTTCTTAGCCCTACATCTGATCGTGACACTTTCCAGCCTGGTAGGCCAAGTGGCATCTCATCACCTGCTAAGTAACCGACCCCTGTTAGCACAGCCCGCTTTCAGACCACCTTTCCAACCCCTGGCCTCACAAATCTCCTTGCTTAAAGCCTGTGCACAGGTCCCTCAAATACAGACTTTGACTAGCCTGTAGATGGGGGCCCGCTCTGCCCTGATTGTCGCCCATCTTATCTTCATCTTCACATCTTACAAGGAGCTTCTCTAGAGAAAGCTCGTCGCCAGTTACTCTGCCTTGCCCCCCACACCTGAGTCATGCTGAATGACACGCTTCCCTTTTCCTGCACCTCTAGCATTCTTCAAGCTGGCATTGACTCTCTACCTAGGTACTAATTGTGTTCCTTAAGCCCAGGAGATCATAAGCGCTTCCATGGAGATTAACAGTTTACCATCCCCTGTATTTCTGAGCCTGCTGGAGCATCTGACACATTCTAGTGACTCAAAAGCGTTTGACATGCTGATAAGGACATCACTGTCCTCACTGTTAACAAAAATTAACCCATAAATCTTGATGTTTATGAGATGTATAAAGAGATAAGGAGTTTCCAGGACTAGGAGGTGCAATTAGCATCCAGCTGACCATCTTGAAACTTGAAGCATGTGAGTAGATTGACAAGGAAGGAATTTGCCCTCTAGTTGCAGGAATTTGCCCAGATGTTGTTGATGTAAAAAATCCTGACACAAATGTAAAATTATGAAAAATGAACTATAATTTTTTTTGTTTGAGTGGGAAAGAGAATGAAATTAGGGAAATATATAGTAATTATAAGCCATTGCATTTGAGCCTTTGGGTCACATTTTTAAGGCCCCAAGAGGTCATCTGAGAAACGTTAATCTCTTGAGGGGCTGCATGAAAAGGGAGGTCAAAGGTCAAAATAAGTGAAGGCCACATTGCCTAAACAGATTCTCTTCTTAGGCAAGTGAACAACTCACAGGGTGATGAAGAAGACTCCAATCTGCTTAACTTTGTTCAAACTATTACATCTCATTTTCTTTCTTCATAACACCCATTAAAATTCCTTGTAGTCCTTGTAACTCGTATTCTACAGAACACATTTGGGGAATATTGCTATAAACAGCATAGCATTTTAGGCAGGGTATATAAGGAGTTACTGTTTTTATTGTACTGAGGAAGTAATTAAGGCTTAAGAAAATCAATTTGTTTAGAGTCACAGATTATAAGCAATGGAGACATTTGTTAATGAATTCCAGATTTGCTGTTTAATACATGCTACACATTGGGTTAGGCACTGGACTGGTATTTCTAGGATGCAGGCCAACTTCAAATCTCAAGTCACAGAATCAGAGACTACAAGAACCCAACGGGTAACTAAGAGACCAGTTAGTGCAACCGCCTCATTTCAAAAGAGGAAAGGAGTCCAGGTAAAGGTACATTTTTGTAGTACAAAAATGTCAATATAAACAGCAGAAGTGGAATTCAAAGCCAGGGAACCCCAGCTTCCCCTAGTTCACCTTTCTGCCTCCAAATAGGTTTACAAAATAGGAAATCCAATATGCTTGGAAATTCTTCCAAGATCTCTTATCTTTCACCTCGACTATTTCTTGATATGATTCCAGAGCCAGCAGAAACCCAGATGTGGCTGATATTGTCTCTGCATATTAAGGCACTTTGCCCTTTCATCATTCCTCTGGTCTCTTTAGCAAATTGAGGGGCCCTTAGCTATTTCCATACACAAGCAAACTTTTTCAATGAACTATAAATGATACATTCCTAAACTGAATGTGTATTTTTGTCATTAGTTTTTCAATTTAATATCTGAGGTAGCTGAGAATGCTTTTGTTTTTGGAAATGCATGTTGGAACATGAAATTTTGCAAGTCCTGAGGTTTCCTCTAGGGATGTGGGTCTTCCTTTCTTTTGTCTACAGGTCTAATGAATGATATGTATCCTCTGTCCCAGAAAGGATGCATGTCAGTCCATAGGTTGCCTGCCATTTCAGGGAGTTTTCAGACCCCATTCAAACCCCTGCTCTGGGATGTGATGATGGTAATGTCTTCTACATACTTGCTTACTTCAACTCTTGATTTTGAGTATGCCCAGCATCTATTTGGGAGCTGCAACCTGACTAAGCAGAACTATGGATCCCTGAGCCAGAAGTAATTAACATTTATCTTAAAGCTTCCCTCAATACAGCTACCATAATGGTTAATACCAACTAAGACCAACTCTAAACACAGATCTCTGAAATGAATATTGGCATGATTGAGCTGTGGCTTATTAAACCATCCTAAAAGTAATAGAAAGTAGGTTACACTTTAATTCTCCAGCTCTTTCAAGACCTACCAGAGAGAATGAGGGATGATGGGGAGCAGCTTAAGGAGATACAAAAGAAAATTTCCATTAGAGTAAAATCTGGACTGATCTGGAAGTTTTCATTAAAATGTAAATCTGGAATGCTTATCAATCAATACTTTGGGATCTCCATTCCCTCTCTGTTTGGGATAATACAAGTTTCCTCTTTCCCAGAATCAGACAGACTAGTGCAACCTTTTCACTACTTGGAACTGGTAGTCTACACAGTTAGTCTTCATAGTTACCTTTTGAAATAAATTCCAGTTCCATCCCTCAAATGCCAAAAAGGGAGGTCAAGATAAACAAACATTAAACTATGAATGTTTTCTGCCAAATTAAAATCTAAGAAGTCAGTTGCCAAAAATGAAGGTAAAGAAAACATTACAGTCATTTTATAGCTGGAATGCAGCCCAATGTATGTACCGAACACTGTGTACAAATGTTCTGTAGGAGCATGTTGTATCCCGCTAGAGCATTGGTGTTTGGACAATCCAGTCATAGAGTTGGTTTAAAACCATCACTAGGGCAAATGGGGTTGTGTGGGGACCTGCACATTATGAAGAGTCAACTATGGGTAAATATATTAGCATGGATTTTATTCTACTCACTAGCCAGGTGGGTGTGACCTGAAGCAAGCCAACTTTGAAAGTGAAGGAAGGGGTATTTTCTTTGCCTCAGTTTGTAACTGGGGGAGTCTGCTGGGTAAAGCCCCCCTCAAACCATGGGTTTTGTTTCTTCTCTTAAAATTACTCAGTCAAATAAACATCCAGCTGAAGTTCTTGGGGAGAGGAGTTTACACAGTTGGGACCCATACCAATTTCCTTCCAGGTCTTAAGCAAGTTAATAGTCAAGGTTTCGTAGCCAAATGCTGAAGGCAGAATCTTGTAACAAGTACCTACCTGTGGCAGTTTCATGTCGTTAATATCCCAGCTTAGCATCTCTTTGTCTTCAGAACCAAAGTCCTCAGGTTGCATGATAAATCAGGTCACCTGCAGGTTTCTGTCTATTCAGGTCCCCTCAGAATGCTTGAGAATTGTTCTCTCAAAAGCTCTCAATATGATTGGTTCGGTTCACACAAGGAGCTCAGACCAGGAGACTGTTTTCTGATGCTAAAAAAAATGAATATTAATAATGATGATTGTTAAGGAGGTAAAAATCAGAAAAACTTGTCTGCCAGAAAAACAAATTTTCAATGACATTTTTGCAAGCACCAATATACAATTTTAAAAAAACCATAGAAACCACTAGTAATCTTACTGAAATAAAGTTTGACCATCGGGAATCAGAAGCACTTGAGGTCTTTGCTTTCCCCCTCAGGTTTGGGCTTCCTTTTTCACCGCTAAATAGAGGTTGTGAGTTCATTCAAGGGGACCATTGTCACCTGTATCCATCGGTTAGAACCATTCCTTCGTGTCCACACTGGGCTGGGGCAAGAGGGAGTGGGCCTGGTGTGGTTTCTATAGACATGTTTCAGAAGTTAGCTAATGTGTGCGGGAAGTTATAAGTGGGAAACATCATAATCAGATGCATGTAGGAATATTATTTAAATCCAAAGTGTCATTGGGATTATTTTGGTCTCTTCAATAAACCCAGTGTGCACCTTACACCTTCAAATATAATCAAATGATATCCCTCATATCAGACTCATCTGAAGCCTTGGTGTTGCAGACATTTTGGACCTGGGCTTCTTTGTTGTCAGGGACTGTCTTGTGCAGCACCCTTACTCTCTGTCCCTTGGGTGCTAGTAGTAACCTATACCTCCTTGTGACAACCAAAAAGGTCACAACAATGTGTTAAATGTCCCCTGGGGGGCAAATTTGTTTGATAATCTCAACTCTAAATTATTGTTTCTCAACTTTAATTAAGTGCACACTTCAAGACTTTCTAATTTTACCTTTAGCAATTTTGTTCTTCCCTGGAGTTCTGTGTCACTTCACTTTGATTAAATTGTATTATGTAAATAATAATCAAAAATGTTTGTGCAAACTGATTTCTTCCCCCATGAGAAATACTACTCCAGTTTCTAACTATATAATTATTAAAGAGGGTATACAAAAAGAAAGGAAGGAGGGAGGAGGGTGGGGAGAGGGAGGGAGGAAGAGAAGGAAGGAAGGAAGGAAGGAAGGAAGTTTTGAATGTTATACTCTGAGGAAAAGAACAAATGGTTTTATAGATTAAATGTGCTTGTTACCGAATATGAAGTAAAATGTTTGATATTCCTAATCAATGGTGCTCTTGTAAAAACAGTGGACTACTCGTAAACTCAAACTGCAAGTTAGATTAACAGTATGACCTGTGAGAAGTCCCATGAACTCAGTTTTTAGTTATTTATTTGACTTTATGAAATTCTATCAATCTGTCAATCTCTGAGATATACTGAAGGAAAGTGTATGGATATAGAAGATTGTTGCCCTGAACACACCAATGAAGTTTTTGGCCATTAAATAACAAACTAAATGGAAGCGGTTCCCTCCCTACCCCACAACCCACACTCACCAACAACCCAGTGGTTGTAGACTCAATAATCATGAAGTCCCTGCTCCCCAATTCAAACACTGAGGTGCAAGGTGAAATTCCCATGAATTTTCTATCCAATTCTACGTTTAGGAAATAAACCCTGAATTACTTAGGAAATGATTGGCATTAATTCAAAAGAACTGAATAGAAGGTATATTACACATCAATATTATGTGTTAATGTGATAGCAACCATTTCATATACTTACGTCTTCGAAAGCTAACAACAGTAAGAGTTTAAAATTTGTTATAGCTAATTGTAATAACTTGATCTTTAAAAAAAACTTGAATAATAAGATTCACATTTCCAAAAATCAAAAACATTGTTTTAAAACAAAGACATAATTATTTGGTTTTCAAATTGGAAAATCAAAAATCTTGCAGCAAAAAAAATTACATCGCTGTTTAAATATTTTCCTGATATAAGTTTTTACCAAATGAATCAACATTAATATTTCCCTGAAAGTTAAGAACAAAATACAGAAGAAAAGGTTGTGTTGCGCTCTTAAACAGTTTTCCTACAAGATTAAAAATCTAAATTTGTCAGATTTCCTTTTTTTTTAAAGTATTTCAGGCCAAAGCGTATTCCATTTTAATCATTTCTACAGAAAAGCAGCTAGAACCAATGAAAGCCCGTAGGAATAAGTAGGTGGCCATTACCACATCCCTTACATTTGCCTCAGGATTTCTGGCTCCTTACCTTCTGACTTCTTATGGAGGCGCAGAAAAGACCGTGTCATAAAAGTCTCATCTCTGCAGCAGGTCCCAGCAGGCTCTGGTCATTTTCTATGCAGAGTTGCTGTTCCTAATCCAGGTCAAGGTACACTATGTTAATAAGCTCTGGCAACAGCCCAATCAAAATCTAGATGCTCCCTGCTCGGGATAGGTAAGAGTGACCTGGGAAGCCACTTAACCAGCTCAATTTGCAGAATGCTAGCAATGTGAAGACTATTCTGTGGTGTGCCTCTGAACTTTCCTCTCTTGTAAGTTAAGAGAGCATTTCAAATGAAATGCACATGGAAAAAAACTTCAGGAAGAACTATAGAGGTTTTCCTTGTCATCATCTCCTAGATTGGGTCCAAAGCAGATGGACTAACAGAATATTCTAATTCCCCCACCACTTAGCCCTGCTTGTTCATGACAGAGCAGTAGGGAAATAATATCCTGATGAAATTTATATTAGAATACATATTGGCTCCCCAACATCTCCTAAGACAGAAACATCAAAATACCCACTCATTCTGACTGTTCCAATCCCCCCAGTAGTTCTTCCTTCTAGAGATGTCCTCAGGCATCGGGGCACAGCTAAGGCAGTTCAGTTTACGTGCTATATTCAAGGCATTCTGCTAGTTTCTGGAGATACAAGGGAAAATTAAAGCCATTAAGAAGTTCAGTCTATTGGAAAATGTAAAAAAAGACACTAAGCCTAAGAAGACCAGGCCCATGGCATAGAGGCAGTCTAGACAGAATGCACTGAAGGAAATTATTGTGCTGGAGGGAGAGAATAAGGGGAACATCTTTCACCAAAAAGATGCCTGACTAGTCTTTTGAAGGACAAATAATGTTTATCCAGGCATCAAGGAATAGCAGAGGGGATTACAGGTAATGGCAGTTTGGTCAGAAAGGTAAAGTGGTACGAAAAGGTTTTAGCTCTATGAGAAGTTGGTGCCTTCGTGAGGTAGGCTACAGAGGAGGGAGAGAGCAGGCCAGAGGTTACAGTGCTTGGCAGCCTCGAGGGCCATGCTGGGCAGCCCCCGGGAGACCTCCAGCAATGCTGAGATTTCACACGAGCCTTCAGTTTAGGAAAACTGCCTGGAGTTAAAGACCCTGCATAACTTTCTTGCACTTTATCTAATCTTGGTCTCCTCTTTGTAGTCCCTCCTTTGGTCAGAGGGTTCTTTCTCCATCCCCTGAATACACAGTAACAGGACAAACTAGCATTGTACCGGCTGGCAAAAGAGAAATTTCTACAGGGTTCAGCCCCAGAATCACAAAGCAGGGCAAAAAGTGCCTTTAGAGCTGAGAGAAGCAATGAACTCATAACTGGTACACGTGCTGTGATTTTTAAAATATGTTGTAAGAGCAGGAAGGGGGTGTAGGCCAGAGGTGCGGGAGGTGAGAGGGTTCACCAGAGACAGAATGGGGAGCAGAACAGGTGGATTTACTGAAATACACTGCTGAGGGGAGCAGCGGGCGAGACAGGAAAGGTCTGCTGCGCCATATGTAGGTTAGCCCCCCTGGCTGGGGATCGAACTCAGGCAATAGTGGTCATAGTGCTGAGACTTAACCCCTAGGCCACCAGGGATCACCCCCCCCACCATGATTCTTCTCTTGCTTAGGTCTCTTGTCTAGAGTGTCTTCTCCCATCCAGATATCTAAATCCTATCTGTCCTCAGGAACCCCTGAAATGCCACCTCTCCTTGCAAGACACTATTCTAGAAAACATGACTTCTCCCTTATATAGTGTTCAAGAACTCTTTTTTGTTTTTAAATATTTATTTATATATGCATACAAGTTGGGGTGTAGGCCAGAGGTTTGGGGAGAAGGTGAGCAGATTCACCAGAGACAGAGCAGGGAGCAGAACAGGCAAATGGACCAAAATACACTGCTGAGGGGAGCAGTGGGCGAGACAGGAGAGGTCTGCTGCACCATGTGGGTCAGCTCCCTGGCTGGGCATCGAACTCGTGCTGCAGTGGCTCTGGATAGCTTCATAGTGCTGTGACTTAACCGTTGTGCCACCAGGGAGGCCCCTGTTCCAGAACTCTTAACTCTGAATTATGTGTTACCTTATATTGCATAGAACTGGCTTTTTCTTTCTAATTGCAAAATAAATTCACGATCTTTTTTAAAAAGTTATATCCTCATCACCCAGAGTCCCACTGTTAACATTTTGGTCAAGCCCTTTCAGACATTTGTTCTCCCCAACATGCATACCAAACAAAGCTATCATTTTTTATAATGCAATACTGCTTTTTGTGCTAGGACTTTTGAAACATTGACTTTAGCCCTCCCTCCCCAGCTAAGCCACTAGCTCCTTCATAGGAAAACTTGTGTCTTCCACTTTCTGTTCTTCACAGAAGGACCCAATGCATCATCAGGTCTACCTTTATCCCAAGAATTATCCCTACGCTGACATAGCAGGGAACTGAGGGGTTCTGTCTCCACACCCTTATTGAGCTGTGATCTTATATCTGACACTGGTAACAGAACTTCTACGTTCTTTTTTTTTTTTAAAGATTTATTTATTTATGCATACAAGAACTGGGGTGTGGGCCATTGATGTGGATTCACCAGAGACAGCGCGGGGAGCAGCGGGTGAGGCAGGAGAGATCTGCTGCGCTATGTGGGAAGCTCCCTGGCCAGGGATCGAACTCCATGCTGTGGATAGCTTCATAGGCTGAGACTTAACCTGTTGCGCCACCAGGGAGGCCCCTAGAACTTCTGTGTTCTTAAGGTGATGAGCCTAACTTCTTACCCAAGTGTTCCTAATTGGATCTCTGCCATTGTTAATAACAACAGTAATCATGGTAGCTTTTCTTATTTGCATTGTATCTATAGTGTCTTGCCAATCACTTGTCATTTCAGCTTCCCTCAGTGTTAAATGCCATTCTCACTATTCTCCTCTTATGGAAGAGGAAATCAAGACTTAGAGAAATAATATCTCACAAGCATTTAGGGGACAGAGCTGGGGTGGAACTCAGAGACATGCTTGTTGACCTTGGTCCTGCAGAACTCGAGCATATTCTTCAGGGTCTGGAGTCCTTGTCTCTGCTGCCATGTACTTGGAGCTCCATATCTCTCCAATCTCTGCCTCCTCCCTGGCGACAGGAATCCAGCCCTCTTGCTAGCGATTGACTAACCCCAACTACTGAAGCTTGGGTTTCTCACTATCTCTGCTCTTACATCCCAATCACCCGGACCTGCCTTTTGAAATCATTCTGGTCTCTTTCATCAACAATGGTGCTTTAGGTCTTTTAAACAGGAGGATTTTTCTGAGTCCCATACACTGCATCCCCAGAAACTCCATGCCAACAACATACCCATGATGTTAATCATATGCCTTTATTTCTAATTGGCCAAAGAATGCCAGGGAAATGGTGACATTATGCAGTCTCTGGTTTACGACAACCATACCAGACCCTCAGTGCTCAGGGGTTTGCCTAGAATCCCAACTGTGGTTTCCAATTCACAGCCTTCAGCTGTGTGCTACCAGGTGGATGAACTTTTCCAGAATCTGCAACTCTGTCTGTCCTCCTGCTATCATCTACCTAATCCCAGTGGATGTTTCAGGCACTAGTTCCACTCATTTGCCTTGTCCTTCTACAGTGGACTAAGCCTTATTTAACACTTAGTATGTGTCAAACATTGTTCCAAATATTTAATCTCCACAACCACCTCATGAAATATACTGTAGACACACCTTGGAGATACTGAGGGTTTAGATCCAGACCACCACAGCAAAGCAAGTCACACAAATTATTTGGTTTCTCAGTGATAAAATTTATGTTTCTGCTATGCTGTTATCCACCAAGTATGCAATAACATTATGACTTTTTAAAATGATACAAACCTTATTTTAGAAATAGTTTAATGCTCAAAAATACTATCATCTGAACCTTCAGTGAATCATAAACTATTTTGCTGGTGGAAGGTCTTGTAAAAAAAAAAATCTGTCTGCAAAGCTCACGAAAGTGAAGCACAATACAATGAGATGTGTCTGTATTATCAAGTTATATTAGTAGGAGGAAACTGAGGCACAAATATGTTAAGTAATATGATTTTACAAGATCATGAATTCAGCAACCTCCTGGGATCGGTAAACTAATGTTGGTCAAGAGAGAAACATCAACTAGAGAAGAATGAAGTTAATAGTTATTCTCTTCATGATGAATACGTCTAACACATCAGCCCTTCCTGGTATCTCCATTCCCCTGCCTTCTGACCTGTTTTTAGGAAGTTGCTTTCCTCCGAGGTTGTTCATCAGAAGTTTCTGTCCCTTATGGCATGGGGCCTCATCTGACCTACAAAGTCCTTCCCTGGAATTTTTCACATCAGAGGTAGAGGAATTGCTCTTTAATGCCTCAGAGCTCCTGTGCATGACAGAATCTGAGAGATGACACCAACAAGGATGCAAGAAAACAAAGGAGAGAGAGAGAGGGGAAAGAGAGACCTGCCTACAGGCAAGCCTGAGAACAGCTCCATCCTCTTCTTTCCCATCATCTGACCCACACAACCTCTCTAAGCTTTCACTCCTTCAAATTCAGTGTCTTTTTTTGTTTGTTTGTTTAAAGATTTATTTATACATACAAGAGCTGGGGTATAGGCCAGAGGTGTTGGGGGAGGGTGTGAGAGGATTCACCAGAGATAGAGCAGGGAGCAGAACAGGTGGATCTACTGAAATACATTGCTGAGGGGATCAGCGGGCGAGGCAGGAGAGGTCTGCCGCACCATGTGGGATTCTCCCTGGCTGGGGATTGAACTCATGCCACAGTGGCTGCCCACAGCTTCCTAGTGCTGAGACTTAACCCCTTGCACCACCAGGGAGGCCCAAATTCAGTGTCTTTAATGTGCTCCTATTAGTAATCTACTAACACACCTCCCATCTAGGTGAGCCTAAATTTAGCCCAGAGTTCCAAGAAAACACCTCTTCTTTTTATTTACACTGGTAAAGGTGGACGCTCCGAAGGCTGACACCTCTTAAAATCAGAAAATTCTTCATGTCTCACCTGAGTCGATGTGTAAATCAGAGAGCCATCAGCCCCACCAGACACTTATGTGACACATGCAGTTGGTAAAGCAGGGAAAATCAAGGGAACCCACAGAGATTGTTTCCCTGTGCTGTAAAAACAGAACTTGGGGTAGGATTTCTCAAATTTTCAGCTGTTTGTGACACTCATGTGGAGTTTCTCCAAGTTCTAAATCATCTTCAATTGAACTCTGATCTGCAATGTTCCCTTTCTAAATCTCTGGGCAAACAAGACATACTCAGCTGGTTCTTGAGATCCCTAGTGGGTGACTTGGGTGGGAAAACCCTCGGATTTCATGGTGCTATTTGGAAAATACTGTGAAATTTTAAAATATTTACTTTATACAACTTGAGAACTGTTTTACCAATAAGAATTATAGCGAACATACATATGTAATATCAGAATCACAACCATGAACCAAAGTGTCAATCCCCTATAAAAGAAAACAAAGTTCTCAAATACTCATTGGTAGATTATTTCCAAAAAATTTTAGTTCTAATTTCTGATATGATAAATATTGATGGGTCTAACCACATAAACAAAAGCTGTTTGAGGTTCTCATTAATTTTTAAGAGTGAAAACTGATGCTGAGACTTCAAGATTGAGAATTGCTGCTAGACAGTACTAAATGCTAAAGTCCTGAGCCTCGGTCATCAGGCAGAGGGCTGTGACCGACAATCTCCACTCTTAGTGTGTCAGCTGCCTCCTGCCCAGTCCTCCGACGGCCAACTCAGGACTAGAAAGAAAGCAGGAGTAGAAGGGGGCGGGTGACACAGAGAGAAGCTTCAGGAAAATGGCACTATCAGCACTCCCAGGAAAAAATCCCACTCCAGGGAGGTGCTGCTCTTGTTAAGGCTTATCTGTGTCCAGAACTGACTCCCGCAGCCCCAGCACCCCTGGAGCCCGTGAACATCTGTTCATCAACAATGGAGACTGGCCCGCTAAGGTAGAGGGGTCCTGCGTGAGGGGGCAACTGAGGCGTCCTCCTCAGCAGGCTGTGGAGACTTGGCAGCCAACATCACCAAGGAGGGCAGAGCCGGAGAGGAGGAAAATGGTGGATGTGTGTGGTGACTGAGAAGACTCTGTGTGAGCAGACGCAAGACACCCCCCTAAAGAAGACACAACCAGAAATAAATTGGGGCAGAGCTGAAGTCCTGAAGGTGAGTCCAAGGGTCAACGACAACAAAAAGCACCAAAGTTCTCCTGTCACCCCAATTTAAACTCTGAAGCCTGATGAAATCACAGGCGAGATATTTATAATTAAAGAATACTGAGAAAAATGCCACAAAATCTTGACATAGAGTATAACATAATATTCATTTCCTTTTTTATATTTTTTGATAATTTTCTAAAATTTTCCACAAGGAACATGATCTTTTTATCATGTACTACTTTTTTCTTAAAGATTTGTTAAAAATTTATGCATACAAGAGCAGGGGTGTAGGCCCGAGTGTGTGGGGGCGGGTGTCAGAGTATTCACCAGAGACAGAGTGGGGAGCAGAACAATTGGGCTGACTGAAATACGCTGCTGAGGGGAGCAGCCGGCGAGGCAGGAGAGGTCTGTTGCACCATGTGGGTCACTCCCTGGCCTCGGATTGAACTCATGCTGCAGTGGCTGCCAGCTTCACAGTGCTGAGACTTACTTGCGCCGCCAGGGAGGCCCTCGTGTAATACTTTTTTAAAAAAGGTCAGTGATATAGAGAAAAATATCTGCTGTTTGCACAGTAATTTATAGCAGCAGGTCTCAAATGTCTTGGTCTCAGGATAAGTTTATACTCAGGAGAAGTTTATAATATTAATGAGACCAAAGAGCTATTACCCTATTAGAATTAGAATAATTTTTTGAGATAGTTATTAATCTAAAATAATAGTAATAACCCATTACTTTTTAACATAAAGAACATTTTATCTTCAAAATAAAAATTGTATCTTCAAAATAAAAATTAATGAGAATCACATTCTTTAATGTTTCTGCAAATCTCTTTAATATCTGACCTAATCTAAGATAACTAGATATTCAATCTGTTTCTGCATTTAATATTTTACGGTATCACATGTCAGGTAACCTCTGGAAATGCCATTGCAGACTTGTGACGATATACTGCAAAAAGAGGCAAATAACATCTTAGTACTGTCTTGAAGATAGTTTGATCTTGTAAATCTCCTGAATGGGTCTGGGAGACCCCCAGGTCTTCCTGAAACACTCTGTGGGATCCATTTTCTTTATGCTATCAAAATATATTCAGAAACATTTCATTTGACACACAAAACCTCTTTGAATTGGGCATGCTTTTAAATAGATGAGGAATCTGAGATTCAGAGAGTTTAAACAATTTATCTAAGATCACAAGCTTGGATTCCTGTCTTTAGACTTTGAATCCAGGATTGGATTCCAGATAACCGTATCTCTCCAGTAAAAGCTTTCAACTACCCACCTTTCTCCAGATAAACAAGAGCAACACTCAAAGGATTTTTATATGATATTGAGAATGGCTAATATTTTAAATCTAGAATGTGGTAGAAAAATAGAGACCTAGAGAAGTTGAGTAAAATAGTCCATGGCATGGTAGAAATAATCACAGATCTTGGGAGGCAGGAGCCCCTAGTTTTGAACACTATTCCCCCTTTTATTGTGTCACTTGAGAAGCTTCTTTACCTCTCTAAGTACCAGGATTGCTACATCTGCAAAATGGGCTGATGATATCTTACCTGCCTAAAGGCATGGACTGGAGAAATGATTGCCCAAGATCTATGGAAGGGCTATTATTTACCAGAGAGTTATTTAGAAGGCTAGGATTACTCAGATGAAATGGACTCGCCTTTTGAAATTCTAAAATTCTTCCTTCTTCTTGTACATGTTTGGAACTTCGTATTTATGGAAATCTATTTAGTCATCTTTCTCTTAACACCTTCAAACTTTGTCCAGAAAATTCAATCTTAAGAATAATTCATTGGAATCACTTGAAAAGTTGTTATGTAAAAATCCAATGTGATTTAATAACCTCCTCCCCCACCAAGTGTGCTGAACATCTGTATGCTGTGCAGTAGGTGCCTAAGAGTAGAGAACAACCAGTGGTTATTTCTGGGCATGCTGCGGAATTACATGTTTACAATGCACTTAAAATGTTCTGCCCCCATCTTTTAATTGTGGTAAAATATACATAGCAAAATGTACTATTTGGGGGCTCCCCTGGTGGCTCAGCACAGGGGTTTAGTCTCAGGGCTATCAAGTTATTGGCAGCCACTGTAGCATGAGTTGGACCCCCAGCCAGGGAGCTGGCCCACATGGCACAGCAGACCTCTCTTGTCTTGCCCGCTGTTCCCCTCAGCAGTGTACTTCAGTAGATCTGCCTGTTCTGCTCCCCACTCTGTCTCTGGTGAATCTTTTCACCCCCCACACCTCTTGCCTGCACCCCAGCTCTTGTATGCATAAATAAAATAAATCTTTTTAAGAAATGTACTATTTTAATGATTTTTAAATGTAAGCTTCAATGCCATTACACCCACGTTGTTGTACATCCATCAACACCATCCATCTCCAAAGCTCTTTTCATCTTGCCAAACTGAAACTTTTTCTACCCATGAAACAATAACTCTTTATCCTCCAGGCCCTGGTAACCACTATCCTACTTTCTATACTTACGAATTTGACTATCCTTGGCACCTCATAGAGGTGGAATCCTACAATATTTGTCTTTTTGTGGCTGGTTTATTTCACTTAGCATGATGTCTTCAAATTTCATGCATGGGATATGTCAGGATTCTCTTTCTAAGGCTGAATAATATCCATTATATATAAACCAACATTTTATTTATTCATTCATCTACCAGTGGACACTTGGATGGTTTCTACTACATTTAAAGGTGTTTTTTTTTAATTTTTTGAGTCTTCATTTAAAGGTTTGAATAACTCCACACAAGTAACAACATGAGGAAAAAAGAGCTAAAGGCAACAGAAATGGATCAAAGGAGTCCACACTAAATTAGTTCAAATTTGGAAGGCAAATTCCAGTAGTTAAAAAAAAAAAGCCAGATTTTTGTCTTCGTTGTTTTCCCCACTTCTCTAAAGAGATGTTACATTGTGAAATTGTACATTTCATAAGATCAGGGAATGTACTGCATTTAACTTCACATTCCACATAATAGCTACCAAAATTCCTGGCAAATTCCATTAACTTATCTTTGAATGCAACAGAGTATTATACAATAAATGAAATGTTTTCATCTGAATTACCACATTTGATTTTACAACAACCTTTTAAATTGTAACAAGTATTTGTGCAATTTTATAGATGAAGAAACTGGGGATCTCGGCTGTTAGTTCATCACCAGGCAACACGGGTCTGGAGACCCCACCAGCTCTGTTATAACACCAGTTCCCAGCTCTGTCCCCCTGTCCCCATCTCTGCCAGTAGTTGTGAACGAGCATTTGAAGTCACTTCAATGCTAAGAACAATTTCACCATGAGACACAGAAAATTTTTTTTTTTAAAGATTTATTTATTTATACATACAGCTGGGGTACAGGCCAGAGGCGTGGAGCGGTGAGAGGCTTCACCAGAGACAGAGCAGGGAAGCAGAACAGGCAGATCAGAAACACACTGCTGAGGGGAGCAGCGGGCAAGGCAGGAGAGGTCTGCTGTGCCATGTGGGATTCTCCCCGGCCGGGCATCGAACTCGCATCACTGCTGCCGACAGCTCCACAGCGCAGCGCTTAACCGCTGCGCCACCAGGGAGGCCCGAGACACAGAAATTTAAGCTATGATTTCTGAAGGTCCCGTTAGTCTTATGTTTTTATGCAAGGTTTTGCACGAGGGTAGTATCTTTTTTTGAATAGAAAGATGTGACTACGTAATATGCTAACGTATTTCCTCAAATAATAGAGAAATGATCCAGTTCTGTTAGAAATTCTACCACAGTGAGAGGAAATCAGCAAAGAGTGATGGAGGAGGAGAGAACTGTACAGGTTTGGTAGGAAGTAATTGCTTTTCGGTCCTCATGTTTAGTGTTTAAAAAATTAGTATGAAGGCCTCCCTGGTGGCACAGGGGTTAAGTCGCAGCATTATCAAACTATCAGCAGCGACTGCAGCTTGAGCTGGATTCCCCAGCCAGGGAGCTTCCCACACGGCACAGCAGATCTCTCCTGTTTCGTTTGTTGCTCCCCTCAGCAGTGGATTTCAGGAGATCCTCCTGTTCAGCTCCCCACTCTGTCTCTGGTAAATCCTCTTACCCTCAGCACTTCTGGCCTACACCCCAGTCCTTGTATGAATAAATAGATAAATCTTTAAAAATATATATGTACAAAGTTGATAAAATGATGGTTGGTCCAAGCAAGACTACTGAGAGAAGGGCCTCCCTGGTGGCGCAACAGGTTAAATCTCAGCACTATGAAGCTATCAGCAGCCACTGCAGCACGAGCTCAATTCCCCAGCCATGGAGATTCCCACATGGTGCAGCAGACCTCTCCTGTCTTGCCTGCTGCTCCCCTCAGCAGTGTATTTCAGTCGATCTGCCTGTTTTGCTTCCCACTTTGTCTCTGGTGAATCCTCTCACCACCCCACAACTCTGGCCTACACCCCAGTATGCATAAATAGTAAATCTTTTTTTTTTTTAAAGACTACTGAGAGCAAAGCTATGAAGTGTCAGATGACCTACCCCCTGAAGACTGCAGCACCCTGAACATTCCTGGATGGTAGGTCTTTCTGCAGTTCTACCCTAAAACTACCCCATGTGCCTAGTCCTACTGAATGCCGTCTGGAATCCTTCTAGAAAAAGCCCTGTTCTCTGCACCTTTTTCTCTGTCTCTTCATCAAAACTTTCCCATTTAGAACCTCTGTTTCAAAATGACAGATCATTTAAAATGACAGATCATCATTCTCCTCCTTCCCCATTGCTGCTAAGTAACTGTAAAGGACTTTGAAATGGTGTTGGAGGCCTCCCTGGTGGCACAAGAGGTTAAGGCTCAGCCTATGAAGCTATCGGCTGCCACTGCAGCATGAGTTTGATCCCAGCCAGGGAGCTTCCCACACGGCGCAGCAGACCTCTCCTGCCTCGCCTGCTGCTCCCCTCAGCAGTGTATTTCAGTCAGTCTGCCTGTTCTGCTCCCTATTCTGTCTCTGGTGAATCCTCTAAACCCCCTCCTCCCCCCGACACACACACACCTCTGGCCTACACCCCAGCTCTTGTATGCATAAATAAATGAATCTTTTTAAAAAATGGTGTTAGGTCAAAAACATTTTTTTTAAGAAGAGCAAGGAGGACACAATAGAATTCTACACTGAAGAAAAATTCAATGAATTTTTGGAAGACAAAGCAGATATCAGGGGAAATGACTTAGCAAGGGCAGAATGTTCTAACCTAAATGGAGGTGGATATAAAAGAAAACAATGCCAGCTGGCTCACAGGCGTAGTTCCTGGAGACCCCATGTACAGGGGAAGGCCAAACTTGAATGAGACAAAAATTTTGGCTGAATATCTGAGAACTGAGAAGTTGGGTCACTCTCCCCCATATATTCAAAAGACAACAGTCCCTCCCACCCACAGGAGAACTAAGATGTGTTCCTTGAGAAGCTGAAAAACCAAAGTTTGGTTTTGGAGAAGCTTGGCATTTGGGGGCGCAAAGGAAGGTTGGGATGAACACCAGGATAGAATTAGTATGGCCAAATGGAATTCTACAAATTAACTCAGCTTTCTTTCCCACCCTGCCCTCAGGAAATCAGCGGAGAGGCCTATGCTGGGACACCACTTCTGGCTGTAGGAAATGGGTGGCCCTTCTTGTCTGCAGAAATTGAACAGTCATAGCAAAAAGAAGTGCAAATAGTATGGAATTCCATGATGGAAAAAAAAGCTCAATCACCGACCCCCTGAAATAGAACAAGTCTACAAGTTGGACTTACGCGTGTAAAGCTTCAAGTCAGTTTGTGTTAATGATGTAACTCCTCAATATGAGCGGTCAAGGAGGAATACACATTTGGGGAAAGCCCTAACAGAAAAGAGAGATTTAAAACCAGGCAACCAACTAACCATCATAACTTGGAAGAAAGAGAGGACAGTAAGACTCTCTGAGGATGAATCAACCAAAATGCTACAGAAAGGAAAACAAAACAAAACATAAAATCAGAACGAGTTCTCGAAAATTGAAAATTTGAGTCAAAATTTAAAAATGCATAAAAAGTAGGAAAATGAAATCATGGAAACCCACCAGCAAATCAGAAAGTTAAGGCAAAGTCGGGCCTCCCTGGTGGCGCAGCGGTTGAGCGCTGTGCTGTGGAGCTGTCGGCAGTGCGCGATGCAGGTTTGACGCCCAGCCAGGGAGAA
The DNA here is from genome assembly GCA_004024925.1 of Scalopus aquaticus. Lineage (NCBI taxonomy): Eukaryota > Metazoa > Chordata > Mammalia > Eulipotyphla > Talpidae > Scalopus > Scalopus aquaticus. The sequence continues at coordinate 37,717 of PVIJ01013844.1, forward strand.
TCCCACATGGCGCAGCAGACCTCTCCTGCCTCGCCCGCTGCTCCCCTCAGCAGTGTATTTCTGATCTGCCTGTTCTGCTTCCCACTCTGTCTCTGGTGAACCCTCTCGCCGCCCCACGCCTCTGGCCTGTACCCCAGCTTATATAAATAAAATCTTAAAAAAAAAAAAGAAAGAAAGTTAAGGCAAAGTCAAAGAGAACAAAAATAGGAAATACATTTAGAGAATCAGACTTGAAAGTCTACCCAACTAAAGTTAAAAGAAAATTGAAGGTGAGAAAAAGAAAATTAACAACCTGACACAAAAAATGTTCTAAGTCAGCACAGTGGACTTAGAATAAAGCAGATTACTGTCCCAAGTATAGGTGGGCCTCATCTAATCAGCTGAAGACCTTCTGAGAAAAAAACTGATGTCACCTGAGGAAGAGGAGATTCTATCTCCAAACTGCCTGTTGATGAGCTGTAATATCCGATTCTTCCTGGGTCTCCAGTCTACCAGCCTGACCTGCAGATTTTGGATTTGTTGTGGTCTACATTCCTGAGCCAATTCCTTAAAACAATCTCTCTCTCTACAGCATGTGTCATTTAACAAGGGGGATTCATTCTGAGAAATGTCTTTAGGAGAAAGATTTCTTTGTTGTGTGAACACAGCATTGGTAGTAGATTTTGTATCTTATGGTTAAGGGTCACAATGAACAAAACAACACTAGATTAAATCAGGCACAAGGGAAATGATACTATCAAGAGACATAGGAAGCACGAGGTGTGTGAGCTGCTGCTGGAGTAACGCAGGACACTATCATGGCCACAAGCTCACAAGGCTGTAGGAACTTGGGGACCATCGTGGTATTGTGTGTTCTGTCATTGACCAAAACACTCATAAAGCAAGGTTTTATATTTATTAATGACAAAAATGTGACCTGAGGCTTGTAGAAACCTAACCCCATATTTCCCATAAGCAGTGGTTCAGTATTCACTAATTCAGGGCTTGTGGTGACCTAATAGAACATAATCATGGTGACTAACAAGACGTAACTGTGTATGTGTGGCCTTCTGCATTTCTGACATAACATATATACACATATACACAATTTTTGCTAGTTCTGTTTCGCTGCAGGGTACTGACTAATACAGATGTCTGCAGGAAGAAATGAGAAGCAATGCTTTTGTAGTATGGAAAATATTAATGAGTATGTGGCAAAGACTCAGGAAAGTAAATTATTGATGGATGTGTAGAACAATAGGAAAATAAAAAATGGGGCAATTATTAAAGCCAGGAAAAACAAAGGATTGTGCCTCAGCAATGAATATTTGTGTCAAAGTGTTGCAAATGCCTACCGTGATGAGCCAAAAATCTCTTTGTAATTATCTGGGGAAAGGGGAATGAACAGGTAATGTCTGAAATGGTAGGTACAATGGAAACATAGTATTCAGAAACATGGAGAGAAAGGCTAAGGGAAATCGCCAAATAAGATAATTGTCTTTCTTTTTTTTTTAATTAAATGTTTTAAACTGAGGTAACATTGGGGTGTCCCCATCAGATATTAATTGCTACCATAATGCAGGGAGGTCAGAAAAGACAGCTCAGCTATTTCCAATTTCTCCTCATATTTTACTGTTTGAATTTTATTCACATATTACTTTGATAAACAATAAAACTAAAACTACTTGCCCACTTGTAGGTCTGTCCCTTCTGGGCCCTGCTTCCCAGTAAATAATCTGATATATTAATAAAGTAAAACCTTGTATGTTATCTAATTCTATCAGAGAATTTATTTAGAAAAGCTTTTAATACTTTTATCCTACAAGAACTAGTTGTAAATACTTTAATACATACAGAAAATACATGTAGCGTAGGGAATATTCAAGCTTTCTTCAACCACAACACTGGCTGAGTACTTATTCTGAGTTCTTCTCAATAAACATCTAATATGAATTACGATGAAAAGGCACAACAGTCATGCTCAGGGTTACTCTGAGTTTAGTGTCCCATCTATGTGGAGGTGCAGATCCTTGCGTCTAAAATATTTCCTGGGGCCTCCCTGGTGGTGCAAGGGGTTAAGTCTCTGCACTATGAAGCTATCAGCAGACACTGGAGCACAAGTTCCATCCCTAGCCAGGGAGCTAACTCACATGGCGCAGCAGACCTCTCCTGCCTCGCCCGCTGCTCCCCTCAGCAGTGTATTTCAGTCCATCTGCCTGTTCTGCTCCCCACTCTGTCTCTGGTGAGTCCTCTCACACACACACCTTCCCCCCACCCCCAACCCCATCCCACCTCTGGCCTACACCTCAGCTCTTGTATGCATAGAATTAAAAAAAAATCTTTATAAAAAATGTCCTGCCTTAGTTTCCCACAGATGCTTGGAGTCCATGACTGTTTTACTACCTCTACTCTTGTGTGCTTTGGATATTTAAAATTGTCTGCTATAAGGGAGAACTCCCCCAGAAAGGAGCATCACTTAGTAGAGATTGCTTTGCTACTGAGAGTCAGTGGGCACTGAGGGGTGGGGAAAGGCAGATGTGGTGGTAGCACCAGTAGCCTTGGGCCAGGGCAGTTTCCAGCTGCAGATGCGGGCCTGGTGTATTTGCAGTAACAGAGACTGGCCAGGAGGCGGGGATCTTTTCATATCTGGTGACTCAGCTGCAGTTTCTGCCCAGGACCATTGGAGGGTGTAAGAGCTAGCAGGGTTCCGAGAGCACAGGAGGCTTGGCAACTCAGCCACAAAAGCAGTGTTATTACATTGCTGCTGTGATTACAGTGAGCATTCAGTAAATATTTATTTGAACAAGTCAACTCTATGGCCAATTGTTAAGATTGCTCCCTTGAATATACTCTTAATGCCTCTGCAGGGAGCCCGGTTCATTCTACTCTTTGCTTAATCTGCACCTCCTGGTCCTTGAAGGGAAAGTGGCTGGAGAAAACTCAGCATCATGCTCACTGCTCTCACTTTAAATCCATGTCCATAAGTATCACAGGGACCCTTAGTCATCCTGTCTTTCCCCAGTGCATTCATGTTCGCCTCCCCTAGACAACTGTCTCACCCTCAGCAGACCTCCAACATCCAGCCTGCTTCCTTTTCACTAAGAAAATGAAGCAGCAGGGAGGCAACTTCCAGGCCACTCCCACCACATCCACACCCTCACATCCGCCTTCCTGCTTGTTATTGTGGATGAATCGTCTTGGCTTCCAAGGGCAACCCTGCTTGTGCCTTTGATTGGATGCCCTCTCATCTCCATGGAAACTGACTCCAGCAATTTTCTACCCTTTTGTACTCCATATCAACCTCCCTCTCTGTGTTATTCCCATTACCACACAAACCTGCTATTATCTATCCCATCATTATTTATATCCTCTCTTTAGCCCCAATTATTCAATTAATCAGCAATGGCTTCATCTGTCTCCTCTCTTTTCCAGTAAAATTCCTGGAATTTTCCATGCCCTATAATACTATCTCCACAGTTTTCCTTGCAGTTCTCTGTTAAACCCGATCAGACTTTTGCTCAGACCATTTCAAAGAAACTCCGCATGACTGCCACATCACCTGAATCCTATATCCAACTCTTTATCCTCATTTTAACGTTATCTGGAAAAAGCACTGGACAGTCGATTACTTCTGTGAATACCTTCTGCAGTGGCTTCCAGGCCTCCAGAATCTGGCATCTCTTCCTCTCTTCCTAGTTCTTTGCTGATTCTGCCTTTTCTCCCTGACCTTTTGTTGAGAGTTCTCTTAAAGACTTTGGACTTCTTAATTTTTTTTAAGATTGATTTATTTATGCATACAACAACTGGGGTGTAGGGCAGAGGTGTGGGGTGGTGAGAGGATTCACCAGAGACAGAGTGGGGAGCAGAACAGGACACTGAAATATACTACTGAGGGGAGCAGTGGGTGAGGCAGGAGAGGTCTGCTGTGCCATGTGGGAAACTCCCTGGCCAGGGATCGAACTCATGCTGCAGTGGTTGCAGTAGTTTCATAGTGCTGAGACTTAACCCTTGCGCCACCAGGGAGGCCTGGACTTCTTAATTTCTAATCAAAATCTTGCTCACTTGGTGAGTCGTGACCTAGGTTTCATGATTTAAATCCTTCTTGGATATTACAATTCCTAAATTCAGATTTCCAGTTCAGATTTCTCCCCAGCACCCTATTCTTCTCCAAGGGCCTACTCAACATTTCCACATGACTAATTGACACGCAAATTGATGTCCTGCTAGTCCACTCTTCTGCCCATAGTCTTCCTATTTCAGTGCATGGCAGCCCCATTCTTCCGGTTGCATAGGCCAAAATCTTTGCAGTCATCTTTGCCTCCTTCCTTTCTCTCATATCCTAGGTCTAATCCCACAAGATTAGACTCCTGTTACAGGAATATAGGGGAACCAAATACAAGAGCGTCAATCAGCGAGAGAGGGGGGAGGATTTGGGCTCAGAATGGGAGAGGGGAGCACAAGGGACTGTGATGAAGGTTCAGGGTGAATTGGTGGTGGGAAACCCACGGGGAATATACAGTAACATAAAAGACACAAATAAAAATACAAAAAAAAAGATTAGACTCTTGTTAGCTTAACCTTCTAAATACATCTGAGTGCCAACCACATTTTACCACCTCTACCTCTGCCACCCCGAACTCCTCTCTCCCTGAATCACTGCAGTAACCCCCTGGCTGGTCTCCCTACTTTTGTTACAGGACCAGGAAAGGGGTTCGCCAGAACTCCCAAACCTGCCCATTCTAAATAGGTTCTGCCATCCGCCGCATTAAGACAAAACATACTCCAGTGCTTAAGACCTTTAATGGAAAGGAACTTTAATACAATTAGTGTTGCAGTACAGAAAAGGGGAAGAATAAAGTTTCCAAATCAAGCTCCAGAAGCTACCCATCCCCTCGTGGGTAAATGCCCAGTCAAGCGAGGTTGGCCCAAAGCAAGGCCCAAAAGCCTGTCACAAGTCTAAAGCATGTTTCGGTGTGGACCCATAGAAAAGGTCAGAAACAACCCTACAAGTCTCGGAGGAAAAGAGCAAAATCAAAATCGAGATAAAAGCTGCCATGTTAACCTCCCCACGGGTCTCTCACCCACACCCGCCCAGGACCAAGAAGCCAGCGCAGCTTCTTCACATGTCTCTCTGCCCCATGTGCCTCTGCCAGTCCTCCTTCTGGCTCTTCATCCTTCTTCCTTCCTCTCCAGTCTCCCCTCCAGCTTCTTCTCTGTCTCTCTGCTCAGCTCCACCCTTTCTTGGGTGGGGCCAGGAACCTGGAACCTCCCCTTTTCCTGAGAACTACCCTGTTACACTTTCACACATGAGTTTCTGCAATTTAATTTCACCAACCAGAGAGATCCCTTTTGAAAAGCCATATCATATCACTCTTCTGCTTAAAACTCTCCAAGCACTTGCCCATGTCAGTTAGGATAAAAGTCAGGGTCCTTGCGAAGAATGTAGAGGCCTGATGTGCAGCGGGGGAGGAGCAATGAGCGAGTAGGGCCTTAAGCTAAGGTATGGAAGCGACCCAGATGCCCAAAAATAGATGACTGGATCAAGAAGATGTGGTACATATACACAATGGAATACTATTCAGCATTCAAAAAAGACAAACACATGCAATTCACAGCAACATGGATGGACCTAGAGGGGATCATGATCAGTGAAATAAGCCAGAAAGAAAGAGAAAATTATCGAATGGTTTCACTTATAACAGGAATATAG
>PVIJ01013845.1:0-43398 GCA_004024925.1 Scalopus aquaticus
GGGGGGGGGGGGGGGGGGGGGGGTCCTGGGTCCCGCAGGGGCCCAGACAGCCCCGGGGCCTGGCAGCGCCCTCCCCACCCCCAAGTGGGAGGATAAGGGCACAAAATGGAGTAGAAAAGGACACAAAGGACCACGGAGATGGATCACAGGTGAATTGGTGGTGGGTTACCCAAGGGGAATACAAAATGTAAAAGATATAAGTAACAATAAAAATATATATATTATTAAAAAAAAAAAACTGGCGTGGACCAGGGGAATCCAACTGTTTAATTAAAACAAAGCATCGCGGGCCTCCCTGGTGGCGCAGCGGTTGGGCGCTGCGCTGTGGAGCTGTCGGCAGCGGCGATTCAAGTTCGACGCCCAGCCCGGGAGAGTCCCACATGGTGTGGCAGACCTCTCCTGCCTCACCCGCTGCTCCCCTCAGCAGTGTATTTCTGATCTGCCTGTTCTGCTCCTCACTCTGTCTCTGGTGAAGCCTCTCGCCTCCCCACGCCTCTGTCCTGTACCCCAGCTGTATGTATAAATAAATAAATCTTTAAAAAAAAAAACAAAGCATCATGAAGGCCCGCAGCAGGTGTTGACACGATGTGATTTCTGCCCAGTGCTGTGAATGTCAAAGTGAAGAAATTCAGTGAAGCTCGGGTAAAGGGCTTCATTGACTCTTAAGGTGGCCAAATGTCTTGTTATCTAATTAGTGATGAACGAGATTGCCACTGTCCCTACCTACTATCCAGCAAAACCACAGCCAAGGGAACGGGCTTGGTGGAATCAGTGAGGAAAGAAGACCCTGTTGAGCTTGACTCTAGTCTGGCATGGTGAAGAGACATGAGAGGTGTAGAATAAGTGGGAGGCCCCCGGTGCCCCATCCCCTGTCCCCACAAGGGGGCGGCATGGGTCCCGCTGGCCTTGCAATAGATGACTGGATCAAGAAGATGTGGGACATATACACAATGGAATACTATTCAGCATTCAAAAAAGATAAACACATGCAATTCACAGCGACATGGATGGAACTAGAAGGAATCATGCTCAGCGAAGTAACCCAGAAAGAGAAAAATATCAAATGGTTTCACTTACAACAGGCATATAGGGGAACCAAATATGAGAGAGGGAGGGCGAGGACAAGTGCTCAAAATGGGATAGAAAAGGGCACAAGGGACCATGGTGAATGGTCACCGGTGAATTGGTGGTGGGTTATCCAAGGGGAATACAAAATGTAAAAGATTAAAAACAGCAACAACAAAAAAACAGTCGGGCTAACCTGAATTGAATATATATTTACTTGTATGTGACCTTAGGCAAATTATTCAATCTCCTATAACCTCATTTTTTTTTCAGCAAAGTAAGAATAATAAGTTAGGATATTAAGAATAATAAGATGATATTCATTTCCCTCAGTGGATCTTGAATAAGATAATGCATGTCAAATGTTTAGTTCAGTGCTGGATAAGTAATAAATGTGCAGGAAGTGTTATTTTTTAAAAAATTACCTATAATTTCATCTTCCAGAAAGAACCCGTTGTTAATAATTTTGCATATGAAAGCTTATAAAAACTGATTTTGAATCAACCAATCTTACTTTTCTCTCCTGTCGTCCCAGATAAAGTCTTGCCCTGGAGAATGTTATCAGCTCGCCAAGCTGTCAATACTGCTGCGGCGCCTCTTCTTCTTCATGGCCCCTCCTCAGCAGGCAAGGCTGTCATCTTTGTTACTGTCTGCTGCAGCTGTCGAGAGTTGGATTCAGACTCTTATGTGGACCTTTTCTCCTATCCCTTTTCCTGCCATTTATTTTCTGTTTTATTGTTGACAAGATCTGAGCATAGATTTTTTAAAAATATATTTAATCTGCTTATTACTTTTAGCTGGGTCTAGATTGTAATGATGTTAAAGAAAAAACAAATATCTATGTACACACACATAACGTGTGTGCGTGTATAGTTTAAACTGTAAAGACAGATTTTATTAAGAACTGCTGCAATAAGGGAGAAGGGTCCTTAGTGTAGAACTGGGCTCGATTCTGAAATCCACATGGACAAGGACTGATAGCCAAAGAGCAAGGTGGAAGTGAGTGGATGAATATTACTCAGAGGAAATACCGGGTAAAGGTGTAAGTCTGGCTAAAACGAATCATAGCATTATTGCTAAGTATAGACAAGACTAGGGGAAATCTAAACTGGACTTCGGTTTCTTGCTAAAACTAGAGATTGAAGCCTAAGGGTGAAGGGCAGTTGAAAAGAAGGCTCAGAAACACCTCTCTTAAATTTGGCCAAGGAGACAGTCCTTGTGAATGTCTTCGCTGCAAGTTATAGTCAATTCTCTCTTCTGGAAATACACATTCTCATACAGTTAAGATGTAATGACATGGTCCCATCTCCCTTGCCCCTTTTAACTCATTTTGAAGAGCTAGAATATTATTTATGCCCTTAAGAGAGTCTTATTTTTCAAACAATTTGATCTTCTAGGGGAAAATTGAAAGCACAATGAGCCTTCCTTGTTTACTGTTGCGAGGAAATCGGGTGCTGCCATGATAGCAGAGCGTCTCCAGTACAGAGACCCGGGTAGCGCAGTGCGTTTCCTTGACTCGTCATGTTGGAGCTCCTGGAGCTTTACAAAAGTACGGGTTCCTTGACTCTAACTTGTGAACGGAGTGGTGGCTATACTGTCAGACTTGGTAGTTTTTGTTAACTTGTTAAATTTCTTTTTTCTTTTTCAAATTTTTTTTTAAAGATTTATTTATGCATACAAGAGCTGGGGTGCAGGCCAGAGGTGTGGGGGTAGATGAGAGGATTCACCAGAGACAGTGGGGAGCAGACAGGCGGATCTACTGAAGTGCACTTGCTGAGGGGAGCAGCCGGTAAGACAGGAGAGGTCTTCTACGCCCTGTGGGAATCTTCCTGGCTGGGGATCGAACTCATGCTGCAGTGGCTGCGGACAGCTTCATAGTGCTGAGACTTAACCCCTTGCGCCACCAGGGAGGCCCATACTTGTTAAATTTCTATGTGATTTTGACAGGGATCCAAGTGTGGTAAAAGGGCTCTTCACCTATTCTTAGGTCCTCAGACCTTGGTTTAAATCCTAACTTTCTGGGACTTTGAGCAAGTCATCCTTCCTGATTTGCCTGCAAAGTGGTAGATATGTATAACTCTTTTGAAAGAATTTTAAGAACTGAGAGATAATATGTGTGAAACACTTAGCATAGTTCCAGGCTTAGAGGAACGCTCAGTACTTAGAGTCTTTCTGACTAGGGGCTTAGCCCCAAGTCCATGTCTACTTCCTTGCCTTAAGAGAGGTTGTCCAGGCACCAAAAGATCCTCACCAACCCTCTATCTTCTTCCTTGAAGGTATCTTCAAGGTATAAAACACCCCACTTGGCCCTTTTTCCTTTTCTCTTCAGACATGATCCTTTTTTCTTGATGCAGGTGGGAACTGACATTTTTTTGAGACTACAATATGTGCCAGGCTTTGTACCAGCCACTTTAACTCATTTAGTTCCTCAGCAGCCTTGTAGGGTGGGTGAGTTCATGTTTTACAAGTGTAGCAATAACTCAGGAAAATAACTTCCCCAGAATTGCCACAATAAATGACTGAGGTGGGATTCAAGTCTGACCTGACTCTAAAATCTGTGCTCCTGCCACTGCTCCATGTTCTTTTCCAACTGTTCTTGCTGCTGTTGTAAGGGCCTCCACGCTCTGTAGAGTGTTGACTCTGCCTTCCTGCCCCCTTTAGCCGTGGGAAATCTGCTGTTACTATGTCACATGTAAAGCTTTCTCATAAACTAATTTTAATAGTATTTTGTTGCTTACAATAAAAAATGTTGAAACCACTGTACTATATACCATGACATCTCAAGAAACAGATAATCTAGTAGAAATTACTGTTATAAAGATACTCTACTAAAAGGTGGTGCATGATTCGTGCCAGTACTGAGGCACAAATCAGATTTGTTGTGTGTTCATAGGTTAGTGATCGCTTCTGCGGGGGTGCTGTGGGAACATGAGTGGCAGAAGCTGATGGTGTTTGAGATGTGTGTTAAAGGATCTGAGGAGGAGGAGGGGAATTACCTTAATGAAGGAGAAGTTTTAATGTGCCTTCTTGCACTAACAGGTGCATGAGCCTTTTTAATGTAAAGTAAAAATTACTATTGCATTTTAAACCCACTGTTGTATTTTTTTCCTCTCTACTCACTTTTGGGGGAGGGGAGTCATAATTCTCTGCATATATTCCCTTATACTTCACTTTTTGTGAATTGTTGTCAATAGGTTTTAAATCTTTAAAATTGCATTAGCACCAGCATTTTCAGACTCATAGTATAAATAAAATACTTCTTTGTAACAAATCTGGCAACCATTATCCTTTTATGTCATCCAGGACACTATTGTTTCTGTTTTAGAATGGGAACCAGTTCATTCACTCATTGGACTTTATTATAAAGAAAGGTGATGTTGAATTATGGTTTATCAGTTGGTACAATTCTCTTTGCTTTCCTGATATATTTTGGTTTCATAAAGTGACTTATAATAGCATAGTTCAGCAAAGGAACTAGTTCAAGTTAGCAGCTACCTTAGAAAATGACCATGTGATTTTGCCTTCTTTTGACAGCTAAATATTTTCTGCAAAGTAAAATTCAAATATAAATACACTATACAACAGTATAATCTCTGTCAAACTGAATATGGTGTTATTTAGATTTTGATGACAGAAAAGTTTTCATTCAACAAGTAGATTTTGGATGATGTAAATTGTATTTTTCTGCTCTTTAAAAAAATCATTTCCTAGTTGGAATATACTTTAGCTATCATGGTTTTCCACCAGAAACCTTTTAACTGTTTTTTTTGTTTTTCTTTTATAGTATTAATGCCTCATTTTAGCAGAGAAGTACCATTTATTGTGTTAACCTGACACACTGTTCTTTCAGTGGTAGAATGGATTTGCCAGTTTGCCAACCACATTACACTGTTCTGGACTTGACTATACTTCTGTAATTAATTTCAGATGTAGCCCACTGGAAAACTGAACCTATGACTATTACTTTTTTCAGTCCTATTGATAGCTCAGATAATAGCCATAAAAGTTGACTCACTCAATCTTGTTGGCTTATTTTGGAACATTACTTTTGACTTACCTGTACAGGTGATGAGCACACAAATGCTTGGGAAAATAATAGACTTCTTGTGTGGAAGTATGGTAAAATACCTGACGAGACTATTTAACATTCTTCGTGCATTTTATCTGCTCTATTTAAATTGTCTTTCATTTTGAAAACATAAGGATAACAAAATTTCATATTCACTGTGTTACTTTTAAACAATATAAATATGGAAGCTATTACTTAGCTTTTGTGCATTCAGCAGACTTATTTACCCTTGCTTTTTTAATAATTTATTTCAGGTGGAATTTATCCAGAAATTTTCTCCAAAAGAAGCAGAAAATTTGCTTTTGTGGCAATATATTTCCTTCCAGGCATTACCTGCTGAGCTCAGAAAAGAGGCTGCTCATGAGGTCTCCAGAGCGGGGACCGCACGGTGCAGGGGGTGGCTGAGCGGCCGCCACACTGTGGGAGAACTCGAGTCTCTGGTAAGGCAGTGATTTTGATTGACTTAGTTCATTCAGTGACTGTTTATTGAACACTGTCTTAGCTACTGGGGATGGCGTGGTAGTAAGATGGACAGTTTCTGCCTGCAGGCAGAAGCCTGGCAGTACTGGAGCCAGCAGTATTTCAGATTTCTATAGTGTAACGGTATCTATGAGAAACTCACTGTTATCTTGATTAATGTAAATTGTATAGGGGGTGGTTTTGTAGCTCAAGACACATGGGAACAGCGTGAAACACATTATGAAACACTTTATTTGCAATATTTTTGATGATACATCTCTGGATTAATAGCAGACATTCTAGTTGACAAAATATCCCCATTTTATGCAAGCTTCCTCTGAGCCTTTGTGTACCTCCTTATTTAGAATGTTTCCTCTTAATAGGATAAAAAGAAACTCGCCTATCAGAAATAAAAAAAAACTTTTAAAAATTGAGTATATTATGTGTAGTTGAATTTTCCAGTTTTATTATACTTTGTCATTATTGATTCAACAGACATATTTTGAGTGTTCTTATGTGCCAAAATCTGTTCTAAGATTTGGGGATTTATAAATGAAGAACGAGAAACAAGCAAAAATCCCTGCTTTCATGAACATAGCTGAGGATAGTAGAATAAGTAATGTATCATTTTGTGATAAGGGGAGAAAATCAAGCACCTATGGGAGCAGGGCACTTACGGGATTGAGTCACTAATTTTGAATTCAGGGTGTTTTCAGGGCACGCATTTTCATACTGAGTGTAAACATTCTGATACTTTGGTATGTAATGGCATCTGACCATAATTATTAGAATAACTTAAAACATATATCTAAAGGAAATGTAGTTTTCGTGTGCCTTTATTTTGGGAAAACTATTAAATACCTAGCTGGGTAGGTTGAACTATTCAGGCATTTTTTTTTTTTTTTTTTTTTTTTTTTTTTTTTTTTTTTTGTGCATTAACTTTTATGGGCAGGCATTGTTTTTGTGTGTGTGTGCATTAACTTTTATGGGTAAAGTAAAGCATCTATTTTCTAAGAATAAATAAATTTTTTATCTGTGACCAAAACTTCAGGTTGGCAGATCACTTAAGAGTTCTTTTTTGGGAAAGGAAATAGGTAAATCTTAAAAGACGCGTGGTAATTACATAAAGTTGAATGTGGTTGTTTGAAGTTAATGGATTAAAGCCATTACTGTTACTGATTGCTACACTCTCACTTTACACCCCCTCCCCCCCCACCTCAGCTAACTCCATTCTTGGCCAGAGATCAGAGTAAATCCAGAGATTAGTTTCAAATTCTAGGTAGTATATTTCTCAAGCACTGTATGTGCTTATTGAATGTAGTCTTCTGAGGAATTTTAAAGATATAAAACAACAATATTAGAAGTCTAATAATTTAAAGAGATTGCTAGGTACATGTGAATATACAGAATTTTTAGTTGATGACTATTATAAGTTAGCTTAGCCATACAAATTTACCATTTGTGAGTTAAAATGCAATGCAATTTAAATTTCAGTCATATTTTCTACCTAAACGTGAACAAGTTTTGTTTAGAAAAATGAAGCAAATGCTTCTATGTAAAAAATATAGTTTTAATGAAATATACTGGTACTAAACGAATAGTTGAAAAGATTACCTTGGGTTTTAGAAATATAATTCTTACCTGGGTTTTTATGAGGTTTAGTAACTCATCACACCAGGGAGTGGGGCTCTAGCTGTTAGACTGGTGTGTGAATTCAGGTTCTTTCCCTTGTCTCTCCCTTTTAGAACACAGTACTCTCTGCTCTGCTGGCTGTGTGTAATTCTGCTAGTGGAGCTCTGGATATTGGACAACAAACTGCAGTTATGGAGGTTGGGAGTCAACTTTGGGCCTTTTTAAACATTAAATTGGTAAGGAAAGCACTGATCATCTCTCAAGAACAAATAAATATTGAGAAAGGAGAATAGTACTGAAATTTCTCTGTAGTGTTAAATATCTTTAGGTACTTGTGATTTATTTAGAACTTGTGATTAGAACTTGAGTTACCTGTTTGTACTCTTTTCAGCCAATTCTTTGTAAGAATGTGCTAGAATTCTATTAGTGAAACTAGAGTCTTAGTAAAGTGACAGTGACATTTAGTGTATTTTCAGGACTGGTTAGACCCTGTTTAAAAAAAAAAAATCTCTTCCCTGATTACTTTTCTTCTCTTGGGTTAGTTCCTGTGCCTGTGATTTTAAGGTCATTTAAATGATGTTTTACAGGTGGAAGGGGCAAGTGACTGGGTTATGGTTGATTTGTATTCCTCTTCCTCAGCAAAGCCAAAAAGACCAAAGGCTGGTTGAGCTAGACTTAGAATGATACATGTCTCAGATTATGGTAGTTTTAAAAGTCTAAATATCATGTGTTTTCTTTGACTAAATAGAAGTAAATGTGTGACCTAGTGAAAAGCTGAAAGCAGCATTCACACTTTTGAGAACTAACAGAAGTGGTTTTGCAGTAACTATTTTAGCCTTAAAGTTTATGTATGGCAGATTTCCCTATTGTAGTATTTGGCTTCAACAGTGCTTTCCCCTGATCTCACAAATCATGTATGCATCAAGGATCTCTCCTGGGGAATGCAACTTACAATATGATTGAAACAATTATGGAGAGGAAATGTGGAATTTAAAGAACACAAAAAAACGTAAGTTTTTCAGTGGCAGACAAAAGTAATTAGATCTCCTTGCGAGTTAAATCTGCCTTTGGGTTATGGCTGTTTTTTTCCTGACCACATGATCTTGAGCAAATTACTTAGCCTTGCTGCCCCCTTTTTCTTATAAGTAAAGTGAGAATGATGTGATCTACCTATAATAGTATCCTAGTTGCTTAAGGTGAGATAAATAGAAAGCCCTAGCACATTGCCCATTATATAATAAATGTGCATTAGAAGGTTGCTAGTTTCATGTAATTTAAAATTTTCTTCAATTATTTTGTTTTTTATTTAAGGTAACAAGTCAACCTTGTGTCCAGCAGACACTCAGCCTTTTGATTCCACTGTTGGGATTTTTCATTCAAATGCTAGATCCTCAGCTGATAAATCAGGTAAGAATAGTGAGCAAATTGATATTTTGTGGAAGTTGTTAAACTTGTATGACTTAAAATAACTTTCTAGAAACAGTCCTTTTTTAGTGATTTATTGCCTGGTTTGTTAGTTATCCTTTCTTACTGAACATCACAGATCCACTTGTTATCCAAGAATGTCTCCTTCCTTCTAGCAGAGTGTGGTTAGTATAACTGTCTGGAAATTCAGCCTTTCTTGTTCTTCCCAACCTCCCTGGTACTGAGGTGTCAAATCTTGCTTATTATGTTAGCTGCTCAAATGAGAACCCTGTGAGGCAGGGTCATGGCTCATATGCTGAACCTAGAGTCACAGTAGATTCAAAGACATTTCGGCAGCTGTGAGAATGTGGACCAAAATGAATTTACAAAAAAAAAAAAAAAAAAACAACAAAATGAATTTACATTGTTTTTTGGAATAAAATGGTTTTAATCCAACAACAGTTTTCCTTCTGACCTTTAGCTTACATGGATGGGACAGTCAGAACTGGGGCCTGTCCAGAGGATTTTTGTGGTGGTACCTCAGTTTTGTTCCCCCTTTTAGAAATTCTAAGTTCATGGAGAGAGAGAGACCTTCATCTTACCTGAAGTGATTTTGAAGCCTTGGAATAGGTTCTTTTCTGGACAGACCTGATCTCTAAAATCAAGAGTTGGCTTAAGTTTATGGTCACTTAAGAAACACAAAAATTGTTAGGATGTAAAACTAACCTGTTCTGGAAGATGGAAGAAGTGATAACCTGTCACAGTACATGGTAATGGGAAGTGAAACTGGGAACACTTACTGTGTTCTCAGTAGCTCTGGTTAATGGTTATGTACATGAAGAAATTAGCAATAATATTTACTAATTGTATACATTTTAATTACTACCTGTGTAACATGAACTACTAAATTAGAGAATGCAAATGCTGCAAGTAATTAACCAATTATGTGAATGCAACAATTTAAATATGTTGATTAAAGGTCCTAATACTCTTTCAAAATTTAAAGACTGATAGTTTTGATGTAATTGTGCCTATCTTTTTTTTAAAAAAAGAAAACAAGATTCTAAAACTTCAACTTAATCCTCTAGGGATTGATTCCTTTATGAAAGACTTGGTCTCACTGTTCCTTTAAATTCAGGGGTTGGCAAAATCTAAGCTCCTGACTAAATTCTGCCCTCCTGTTTTTCAGCACAAGAACTAAGGATGATTTTTATATTTTGTATGTTTATATTTAGTGGGGGAACATGTATATATTCCTACAAAGCCTCAAATATCATCTGATCCTTATAAAGTCTTCATTTTATGAATTTCTAACATTTATGAAAAACACACATTTTAAAGACTTGAAGGAAGAGCACTGGTATGTCGTTTTTCAGGATACCGGGTTTTGCCTTTAGTTTTCCGCTTGCAGTGGTTGGTAGGAAGAATATTGTTGCCAGATGAGCTCAGATCACTTGTGTTCTTTAAATTCTACCTGTGATTTAGGCTTTGTGGAGTGTTCAGTGGCTGAGTTTTGACCCCCCTTCCCACAAACCCATCAAAATTATTATTAAGTCTCTTGTTTGTTTCATTTATAACTGTTCTGTGGTGTTTCCCTCTGTAGGTCATAATTTTGCAGACCTCACTACTTAAGTTGGAGCCTCCTGACCATGTTCGTTTGGCAGTGCTGGATTTTGTGTCTTCTCTAGGAAAACTTATTATATCTCAAGCTACCCAGGTAATGTAATACTCTTAATTTTGTTGTCAGAGATTTTGCTTTTATATCATGTAAGAATAAGTGACTAAAGGATTTGTAGGCTTTTAATTTGGGGACTTCTGTGTATTGTTGACAGTGAAAGTTAGTGAAAAAAATACTTTGTGGAGAGATGACAGACTTGTTAATATAGAACCTGTTTTCATGTTGACATAGAAATAGAGTTGGCTATAGTCAGAGGTTCTCAACCCAACGGGGCTTTAGCAAACAAAGCTCCTAAGGAGGAAAAACATATTTGTCTTAAGTGTACTGTTAAGACCTGGCCATACACATTTAGTAAATTTTAACACAGACCTATCTCACAGTGAAAGGAGTTCATTGTTTCAGAGTTCTGCCTGCCTTATTACTTTGGTCCATATCCAGCAATTCTAGATAGTTGACGTTTTTCCTTACCTCCATGGGAGGGACTACATACATAGGCTCATCAGTGAGCGATTTCTAGAATCAGAACAAAGCCATCATGGACATTAGCTCAGTTCACTCACTCAGTAAATGTGGATTGAAATCTCTGAAGCCAAAAATTTAAATTTATTACTTGCTGTTTTCTACAGAACCCTTTCATTTGTTCACAGGTGAATACTACTCTATCATTTTTTAACCACATAAAATTTTGTTTCACGAGGTGTTGTTAGTGTCTCTTCAACTCTTTGGACAAAAGTATCCCAAGATACTTACATTTGAGTGATCTTTTTAGCATAAAATAAACATATTACAAAATGCTGCTTCATTTATGTGTAGCTGTGCACCCTAATTTGCCCAAAAATCCAAGGAAAAGATGTTTTATTAGCAAAAATTACATTATGTATTCTCAGGAGTAAATATAATCCCTGAAGAAAATTTGGGGTCCATCAGTATATAAGAGGCATTTAAAACTCCCCGAGGAGATTCATTTATTCAAGAAAAAAACTGAGTTCTTGCTGTATACCAGATGCTATTTTAATCACTGCAGTTTCAGTAAAACTAAACTGATCAAATATGTACTCACCACTGCCTGCTGAGAGGAAGCAGACTAACAGTATGATCCATGTCTACATTAAGGGGAGGGGAGTGTTTGGACAAAATTAAGCAATGATGGGGAAGAGAGCCTGGGGCGGGGGGGGGGGGGCTGTTTTAAATGAGCTATAGTCAGTGGACTGCTCCCTGAGGGGACACCTGAGTAAATCCTGAAGCTGAGCAAGCCAGCCATGCCGGAATCAGACAGAAGCATGCCTGATGCACTCGTGGAGCCAGGGTAGGCAACACGGGGAGTGGGGCTGTGCAGGCCATTGTAAGGACTTTGATCTTTTACTCTGAGGGAAGTGGGAGCTATTGGAAGGATGAGGACAAAGGAGTGCTAACACTTTTTACTATGTGTTCACTGGGATGAATTAGAGAAATTTACAGCATGAAATATATATTGAATGTGCTCTACTGAGATTTTCCTCTACTTAGTAAGTTTGGTTCTCTTTTTAGGACAAAATTCTGCCCAACTTGTCTTCTATTTTTGCCTTATTACTCGCTGACAGCAACTGGCTGCTAGAACAACATGCCTTGGAGGCATTTACCCAGTTTGCCGAGGTAAGACTAAGCTGTCACAATGATCTCCAAAAAATTTTAATATTTCAGATATTCCAAATACATTTATTGAGATCTTTTTGTATATTAGTCATAAAATTTTCTGCTGAAGGCATTTTACCTACCATCTATTGTGCACTAAAATGAGGAGCCATATAGAAATGAAGTGACTTTCCGAAGCTCCTGTGGGCAGTAACCAGCACAAGCATCAAACTAGGTCTCCTCCCTCAAGCGCTTGCAGATGGTGTTTCTGGGCTGAATGGCCATCCATTCAACCCAAACTGTCACGGGGTCATTACGGTGTTGCACACAGGCCTGTGAGTGTCATCCTGTTGAGAAGGCAGCTCCTTGCCTCACTGCCTTGCTGTGCAGTCCTGCTGGTGTAACCAGAATTAAAGCTTACAGCACTGAGTATTTTTCAATGCATTTTTGAGTAAGGCAGCTCTTGTTACTCATCATCTGTCTTTGTAGAAATATATTTAAATTGGTCTTGTTTATTAATCTTTTAATAGGGTACAAATCTTGAAGAGATAGTTCCTCAGTGTCTCAGTTCTGAAGAAACTAAGAACAAAGTTGTATCCTTTCTGGAGAAGGTATTTTGTGTATATAGAATCATTACCGTAGTGCCGCTTCTTTTGTTCATCATGTAAACACTTGGTTACAGTTATACAATTGAGGAAACACCATTTTTCACAGTGCTCAGCAAAGTGGTGACACATACTGTTAATAAGCAGTTGGGGCCACATTTCAAGTCTCAGGTGTAAAGCTGCTCAGACTAGTTTGGGGAACTACAGTGCTGGCAATTCAGGTAGTGGAATGACTAAGTGTAATTAGATACACATGCATTTACTACTGTAACATAACTATACCCAGGTTCATGTTACACTATAAGCTAGATTTAACTGTGTATATATATTGCTTCTGCCAATTTCTCATTCTGTAAAAGTTAGCAGGCTATCAGTTTTTCCTGAAAAGATACAACTTTTCTATAGGAAAGAATACTATAATTCTGCCCAAATTCCACTTAGAGATGAGTCCACCTTACTTCCAGGATCTCCCTAGCTCACAGGCTAAGCCAGAATCGTTTCTCATTTGGCACTTAGACCATTTGTGTGTGAATATGGACTTGGTTTTTCATGCTCTCTGCAGACTGGATTTGTAGATGAAACTGCAGCTGCTAAAGTGGAACGTGTGAAACAGGAAAAGGGTATTTTCTGCATGCCCCCCCTGGCTAATAAAGTTACTGAAGAAGCAGTAAAATGGTCATCTTTACAGGTATGGACTACTTTTTAGTATGGATTAGAAGCTAATAAACAATCACATTTCTTTCCTGAAAGGCTGTCAACCCACTGAGATGGGACTACTATTTAACACTTATTTGTAAGAACCTTTGGGTTAGGAAAGTTATGTAACTTATACCAGTAATGCTGCAAATACGGTAGTTTCAGCCACAGAAGAAAACTAATTAACTTACCTTACAAAATGTTTTCTCTAATCCCTTGCTTAATTATCAAGCCAGCAGCTTAAGTTATGGTTTTGTCTAAAAATCAGAAGCAATCCAACTCCACTAAGGATATTCAAAATACTGTTTTGAGCACCAGTCTGGTAAGTTTTAGTTAAAAGTTACTAACATATACTTAAAAATTATAACTTTTATGCCTGAAATCTATTAACCTATCAGTAGTATAAATAAGCCCTTAAGAATTATGACCCTTCTTTAAGAGCAGTGATTATAAAAGGCATCTTGGCCCCTCTGCCTCCCAATGCAATAATGGCAGAAAGCCTGACAGGTTTTTTTTGAACTGGCTTCCATATCAGACCATAGCTCTCATCAGTTATAAACTTATTAAAAAGAAAACTAGAAGCATTTAGAAAATTGCCACATGGACTCATTTTTCTATAAGGAAAGGTTATATATTTAAAGAATACTCACTCACTGGAAATTACTGGATGAGGCAGCGATTCTCTTAGCTTCCTTGGGCAGTAATGGTAGCACCTGAGTCACTGTGACAAAACAAATGCATTCACATCTTTCTAGGGTGCCCTTGTGAAGCAATGACTAGAAGAAAATTTGCACATTAAACTTTTTTTCTTACAAGAAAGTTCTCTCGTTTTTAGAATGAGCATCATGGCATTACTTAACACATTTTTCCCATTTGCCAGCCTCACACAAAAAGAGCCCGTCACGAGTTTCCCTTGGAAGAAGAATACAGATCAGCATTGCAAGCAGCAACAGGGGCCTTGGAGGCTATTGAGTTATTAGTCCACAAATCTCCTGCTCCAGACTGGCTCCTGATGGAAGTGGAGGCACTCCAAGAAAGGATTGAGAAGTTAAAAGGTCTTGTGCTCCCAGGTGAAACTTGAATGGACC
The DNA here is from genome assembly GCA_004024925.1 of Scalopus aquaticus. NCBI lineage: Eukaryota > Metazoa > Chordata > Mammalia > Eulipotyphla > Talpidae > Scalopus > Scalopus aquaticus. The sequence goes on from PVIJ01013845.1 coordinate 14,308, forward strand.
CTATCACTAAAATTGGGTATGATTTTTGTCACCCTACAGTACTTTTTGTAATTGATGTAATTAGGTCTGTGCATCTTCTAACACATAAAACAACTTTTGTAAAGTTGAATCTAGTTAAAATAGCCTTTATTGGACATTCAGAGAACAGGATTCGTGGGGGATATTTCTCATTAAGAACTTTGGTACAACGTAATATGTGGAACAGTCAGTAACTGCCCAGGTCCCAACAGGGTCATTCACTCCAGATAGTACAACTGTAAACAAATAAATAAGCTGCCCAAGGAAGCCTTAGCAATTTTAAGTCATTTATATACTTTATAGCTAAAATTTTTTCAGTAAGTTGTATCTCATAATAGACCTTACTTTTCTGACAAAGAAATGGCACAAAATTAAGCTAATCAGCTTGAATTTTTGTATTTATTTTCTCTACTTCCGGAATTGTCCTGGAAAAAAAGCAGTAAATCCAACCTTTCTGCAGCCACTCAGTCTTCACAGACCCAGCCTCAGCCAAAGGTGGGCAGCTCCTCCATGTCCTGCCAGGGCCTTGGCCGGCGCCCAAGGGCTCACACTGCAGTTGGCACACACTGGAAAAGGAGCTCCTGGTATGGGAAAAACAGGATGCCTTGGGGTTTTCTTGTCTGCAGAGCCTGCTTTTGAGGTATTAGTTTGTTGTTGTTTTTTTTTTTTTAAGGAATCCTTTTTCCTAAGAGTTAATTCACACCCGTTGTCACCAGTTAGTATCTTCCCAGTTGAGCTCCCCTTCTTCTCCCCAGCCTCCAGACTCCCCCTGCAACAAGATAAAGTGAGAGCTAAACACGTCATCATAGCCACAATTGAAAAATCAGCAATATTTTAAAAGGGAACGAACACTTGTCTTCTTGATGCCAGAGTACATTTCCTTGTGCTAAGTAAAATAATTGGATTACTGCAGTTCCAGAATCATAAAACTACAGTAACAGAAAGTCACTTTATTGGATTATGTAATCCAGTAATCATTCTATTGGCACCATATTCTTGGTTTAAATTAAAAAGATTAATGTAACAAGTGATCTTTTACTTAGCCCCAAGCATTGCTACATTTTTCTGGGGAAGAAAAGCTATTTTATAGGAACTGAATTTGTTTTGTGCTTGACTGGATCGTTTTAACCAATTGTGTACATTAATTAGTCTTTCCCTGATAGGGAAAACAGCATGCTGTTTGTTTTAAACGGTACCTGAGGGAAATCCCTATGCTAACAGCACAATTTAATAATTCTCACCTCAGTCATTTCTGCTGCAGCAAATTTTGAGGAGAACTGCATCATTGGTGAGATGTCATCCTTGCTGGGAACTATCATTTCTGTCCTCAGTTCAGGTAAAATAATAATAGCAGCTGAAGGCTTAATTTCTGGGATCATGTCAGCAAACCAGTCCAACTCAGGGTCTTCTGCTGGCTTCTTTCTTACTTGAATGGTAAACTCCTCTCCTAAACCAAGTTCTGAGGGAGACTTAAGGTGTCTTTCTTGTGATGATAACACTTTTGTAGGCTTGGTTTGGTCTGGGTCATCCCCTCTTTGTGCAAGACTAGTCTTCTGGGGTGGGCTTGATTTCAAAGACTGGGACTCTTGGGTGAGTGGAAGCAGAACAGGAACAGCCTTTTGCTCCCCTGAGGTAACAGGTCCTACAGCAATGATTCCATCTTCTGGGTTTATTTCACCATCTAAGCTGCTGGACTCAAAATCGTCCCAAGTCTCCTCCTCTGCAGTCTGGGTAGGCAGTGGGGGCTTGGCAGTATTTTGGGCTTCTGCTGGCCAAGCCTGTAAGCTGACAGTTTTGTTTTCAGGCTCTTCAGGCTCGCTCCAGTCAGGCCATTCCTCAGACCTTTTAGAGCTTAGTGGGAAGTTTTTGCTGTCTCCTGAGGTATTTTTCACATCTGAGATTCCATTCATGGGAAGTTTAATAGAATGAGAAAATTGATCTCCTGTGGAGATAACATACAAGAATTATTCTCATGAAATGTATTTAGGGGAAACATACAGGTCTAACTTCTTGGAAATATCCGATGCCCTCTAAACTACAGAGAGATCCCAGTTAACAAAGGTGTGAGGTAAATCTTCCAAATACTTAAAATTGTGATTGATGGAAGTATATCAAGCAGCAACTAACTGAAGTGCTCAATCCTTTACTAAATATTCAAACATTTTTTTATTGGCATAACTACCTACAAACAAATACAAGGATGTTTGCCTCAAGATGTTATGCACACCCTGAAAAAGCGGTGTGTGCTCAAATCAGTTTGAGGCAACATATCCTCATTTTAGGGAAATCTGTTTAAGTGCAGTTAGGGCACTGAGAAGTCCCGAGCAGTGTGTCCTGACAGCTTCTAACATCTGCCAGAACTGTTAGCATTTTTTTTTACAAGAGGCTGATTAAGGCATTGAAAGTCCTAAGTATTTGATACAGAAAGGAGTTCAAGTGATGTCAGCTTGCTCTTTTCACCGGTTATGAAGGGAAGAACATACCCTCTAGCCCAGAGAAAGGTGATGAGACCCAAGCTGCCTACATAATTATTTGTCAGTCTATATTTCCAAAATGGCTTTCATTTTCAGAACTAAACATTACTCAGGAGCACATTCATCCAAACAGTGGAAAAGCTATATAAATGCAGTAATTCTACCTGTGTGTAAAAGAGTACTGTAGCGATCTCGCTCTATGGGCTTCTTGCTGTTGATGGCCATGTTGCCAGAAGAGAAACACTGAGGGAATAAGCTAGAGGAGGGGCTCTCCGAGACGCGCAGGGCCTGACCGTGCTGGCTGCAGATAGCACGCAAGAGACAGTCTGGAGACACAGTAATGAAAGGGACAGTAAGTTGCTTCCTTACTCTGTCACGTGAGCAGTGGTGACAGGAAATGGCTTATTCAACACAGATAAAAGATTTTTAAGTTTCAAGGGGAGAGCCTCTCCACATGTTTGAAAAAACTGATTTTGGTATGTGGCACCTCTGAGATGTTTAAGCACAGGCTGGGTGGGCACATGGTGGTGACGGAGTGGGTGCAGGCACTGGGTGAGGGGCTAGATTTAGATGAACCTTAAGGATACCTGGTTATAAAATTTAACAGCCTTTAAAACATTTCAGAGATAATTTAAAACCATAAATTTTTCTTTTAAAAATAAGTCATAGGTGTACAACTATATCAATCTGAATGTTCGTAGGGCCACAAACTATATACTTAAATGTCCCTAAAATTTACCATTTCACCCATTTTTAACTTCCAGCTGAGAAATGTTTTCAGTTTGCCAAAAAGTTAATAATCAAGAGTGGGCACTAGTCAAAAGAATACTTCCTCTGCCTTAACTCAGGAGGTGGCCTAGGCCAAGTGCTCACCCTCTGAGGCATGGTCGCCACCCTATTGCCCATTTACCTTTGCTGTCGTTCTCCTCACTGAAGGCTGCTTTTTCTTTCCCAGTGTGTCCTTTTCTAAATTGTCTTTTTCAACTCCCCCTTCAGGCAGACTTATTTCTTAGTCACACTTTTCATGAGTCTCAATATTAGCCCTTAAGTCTGACCATGCAAAAAAACAAAGGGCCACTCTTGGTTAGAAACTTGGAAGGTGGGTTCGGCCAGAACTCACCGGCCATCTTCCATCATGAGCCCGGCTTGGCAAGTCAATGGGGTTAGACCCAGATCTGTGCTTTCATAAAGCTGTCAGGAAAAGCTATTTTAATAAAAATAACATCATCTGATGCTTTTTTGGTTTCTTGTTAAGATCACAGAGGAATCCAGATGGACCATATATAAAATAGCTAGAAGTAGAGAATTCCATCCAATAAATCAGATGTTTGGACATGCAAAGCTGTCCCCCAGACTCTTAAACTATATAGTCTCCCACGCAAAAAAAAAAAAAAAAAAATCCTAATGTGAAATACAGATCTCATTTGCTGCATTCTACTCAAAGAAAAACTGGTCACGATGCCGTGGCGGTGTCTCCTCCCTCTTCAAAGCTCCCTGGAGCCACACGGACACTAGTGCCATTAGGAGCTATTTGGGCTCCTCAAAGCTCCAGGAAGCCAACACTTTTTTCAAAAACTGTTCTGCTATTCAGGATTATATAAAACAAAAGCAGCAGTGATAAAAATTCTTGACTACTTTAGTGGACAAAATATTACCATAGTCAGAAGTTATTGCTACTTTCCAGGTAACATCCAATGGGAACACCAGAAATAAGTATTTGTTGAAACACCTAACAGCTGTTCATCTAAAATCAAACAACTTAAATATCTAGTGTTAAGAATTACAACCTTTTTAAAAACTGGCAATATATTATTTTCTTTGACCCCATAAGTCCCCTTCAGAACTGTGTCTTATAGTAATAAATCTGAAATACCTAAGGACATACACAAGGCTACTGCAGCACTGTAGTGGTTAAAAATCCAGAATCGATATAATAGCTGTCAAGAGGGAGACCATGGAGTGAATTATGTTCTGTGCCATGAGGCGGCAATCGAAAAAGGTGAGCTTGATTTTATGCACTGACCTGGGGACAGGGCCCTGAGAAACTGCTACAGGTAAAAGCAAGTTGCAGCACAGTGCACAGTATTTTCTCACCATTTAAAGAAAAATTCCTACGTGTGTATGTAAATATACACCCTTGTGTCTGTCTGTGGGTTTAAAAAAGGGGACTAAAGGATTCCCACTATATAAGAACTGTATTACTTGCATAATACCAAATAATTAAACAGTACTTAGCCTAAAAAGCTAGACCCTTTTGCCACTCTTACCTTCCGGGGAAAGGTCAATAGTTTTAGTGAAACTCGGAGCAGTGCGTTTGAAGATCTTGGTTCTTTCTCCTCCCACCACCACCTCCGGTCCAAGTAAAGAGACCAGCACTGCCAGGCTGTGAAGAGTAATCGCCACGATGGAGTCGCTGGTGTCACGCAGGCCCAGTAACACCTAGGAGCAAATTGAGAAGTGAACCAACCACACTGCCTGTGTTCTCCCCTGTGAATAAGCAAGTGGCTGCCATTGGACTGCGCTTGCTCAGATGAACTTCACTCTTGAAGTTTGTGTCCTCTGTCAGTGGTTCGCAAACTATTGTCAAAGGCCAGTGTTTCCCCTCCCTATTAATCACAGAAAGACAAATCAACAAATACATTGGAAATAACATAAAATTACTCTGCTGAACTGCTATGAAAGATTTCAGTGTAAACTCTCCCTGTCTGCGCACTCAGGCCCACGCTGCAGAGCCCAGCAGCACCCACCTCATCTTGGGTCTACATCCAGCAGGACAGGACCCTGGGAATGTTCTTTATATTTGTTTCATATAACACCTGCCCCAAACTGAGCCAACTATGAGCTTTTTTCCAGTAATAACTGGAATTTGGAGAGACTGGTTCTCTGTGGTTTGCTTACATACAGGATCGTAAGCTCGGAAGCTGTGGACAACCATGTGTGCCCATTTGCACACCAAAAAGTGAAAGCTGGTTCAAAAATGGAACAGGTACAGAGAGGAAAGGGATGTGGGTTTTAGTTACTTGCCACAAAAAGAAATTCAAGACAGTTACCTGTAGGAATCTGAACTGAATTGCTCTGAACGGACAAAAGATCTGAAACATCTGCATGGGCCAGCTGGGAGGAGACAGCAGGGCACCGCAGCTGTCAAGACCCCCAGGCTCTGGTCCCAGCCCTGCTAGGAGCTTTCATTTCAGCTTACTAAGTCATCTTTTTATTTTTCTTAACCAGTTTCCTCATTTACCTAAAATCAAGGTTTCCAGCAGGATTTGATAATAAGGCCCAGCACTGACAGTCAGGCACTTCCAAGACAAAACCGTACAAGTAACTGAAGCACGTTCCTGTGTGAGAGTCAAATTCTGCTGACCCCCAGCCAGAAATCCCAGTGTCACCCTCATACCACTCGTCAGCACTCAGCTGCAGTATTCTCACAGACTCTTAGCTCCTCTCCCTACCGTCTATCTGCCTTTGGCGCTGCTAAGTGCACTTTCTAGCACATGAAAACTCACCGAGTTCTTTATCTACAAGGGAAATCATGCCAAATGAGAGCTCTGGTGTCAGCTATTTCAGTGAGAGGGCTGTGGTACCTTCTATATTTCAGACACAGATCCATACCAGGTAACACTGCTCAGATGTAGCGTGCTGTGCTAGCAAGGCTTTGCAGTCAGCCCGAGCGATCTGCCTTGCAGTGAACCTGGCTGGCTGACTTTAACCAAGAGAATGTGACAGATGATGCTGTCAGTTCCCAACTCTCAGAAGGCTGCTGTGCCATTTCTGGGAGGCCTGTAAGAAAGCGACCTCAGCTAGAGAAATCATGTGGGGATGTCACTCAGGGGCTTCTAGGCCCTGAGACTTCATAGAGGAAGAGGCCCATTGTCCTCACGTTCCAGCTAAGCCCAGCCTCTGTCCACCCACTCCAAGGATGTGTCAGCTCTGGGAGCTGGGGGGGGGGGGGGGGGGCAGATGTGCACTGCCTCATCTGGCACCATGCTGAACCCAGCTGATCCAAATCATCATGAGGGTTAACAAAATGATTGCTGTTTCAAGGCCCTCAGTATTGGGGTGGTTTGTTACACAGCAACAAATAACGAAACATCTACCTTTTCCACCTTTAGCTCCTTGAAAACAGGGAGAGCGCGTTATCTCCCTCTGCCCCAGTAATTACATACACGTCTGGCATAAAGCCACGCCTTACCTTCCTTTCATAGGAAAGCCAACCAGAAGATACCACGTGACTGACATCTTTTAAAATCTTGTACTGAGTTGAAGATGGGGCCCTAAATCCAATGACTAGTGTTCTGAGAGATACAGAGGGGAGAAGCCATGAGACAAGAGATTTTAGTTGCACAGCTACAGCCAAGAAATGCCCAAGCAGGCTGGAGCTGCCAGAAGCAAGAAAGAGGTAAGGAAGGGCTCTCCCCAGTGCCTTCAGTGACCCTGCTGACACTGAGTTTGGACTTTTCCCGAAGTTTTGGGTCACACTAGTCTGGTCATTTGTTACATCAGCCACAGAAAAAAAATTCAAACTTGAAGCCCCTCAGGTGGCAAACCATAACAAAACTCCCTCTGAAGGCGAATAAACAGATTGAAAACCATTATGTGACTAAGTATATGTTCCTTTAAATTTATAGTAATTACGGACACTCAGTTTATGTTGCACATTCAGAAAACATCCCTCAAGTGACTTTTGTTCTTCCCCCAAATAATTAAACAATTATATTTTCAGGTTAAGACCAATATGTTCATTTGATTGCTTTGTGTGAATGGAATTAGAAATGCAATTTCAATTCAGCCCTTTGTATTCCAGCAGGCTTTTAGACCAGACTGCTGCTTCCACAGTTTCTAAGCCCTTATCTGAATGGCCCCCAGTTTGCCCACTCTCTCCCACTGGCCCGCTCTCCTTGCCTGCCTTTGCTGGCCCGTTGTCTCTGACCTGAGGCAAGATGACTTTCTTCAGCTGCTCCTGCGAGAAGTGGCCCACGTAGGCCTCCAGGTGGGACAGCAGCACCATCCGCACGTGCTCCTCGTGGACCTCGAACAGCTGCAGTAGCACGGGGATCACGCGCGACTGGAACAGGGCTGGTGAGAGCAGGCAAGGGGTTTCTCCCTGTGCATGGTCTACCCCCCAGTTCAGAGGTGGTTACAGATGGAAAAACAAATTGGCGTTTCAGTGAAAGGAGTACTAGTAACACACAGAAGTACTCTTCTAAAGTCATATGACCCAAACCAAAATTTGTTGACCCCAAATTATTGAAGACTTATACTCAGCACATTCCACCTGGTAGAAGTGTTTCTGAAACTCGATCATACTTAATGTAGTGAATAACTTTTATACATTGTTTAATCAGTAAGAAACTTAATATACTAGATTAGGTTGATACTGTCTGCAATTTTATTGCAAAGTCAGGTGATGTTAAACTCTGTCACAGAACATGGAGCTAGAGAGGTCTCTCCACCTAGCAGTCATAGGAGAACTTATCAAATAGGGATGTGTCTGATCATTTGGGAACCTGAGAAACATAGACCCCTGCCCTGGCTCTATGCCAAACCAGTGGGCAGGCCTCCAGGCACACTGTAAAGTTCCCCAGGTGGCTCAGAGGTGCACTCCAACCTGAGATCTACTGAGTAACATGGAAAAGCAATAAAGGCAAAATCCATGGCTAACAGGAATGACTTCAAAGTAGAGATAGATGGACATTCTACATTGTAAACAGTATCTCAAACACTGCTTTGCTGGTTTGAGATCTTTCCAGAAAATAAATTCTGAAAGCACAAGTCTATGGAACTCAAAATTCCATAGGACTGTATTAGTGCTCTATGCCCTAACCTGAAGTGTTACCATATGTAGTTCTATAAAGTTGCAAAGCAAGAGTCTCATTTCACATTCAGGAAAAATACTGAAGCTCCAAGTAAAATGATCTGTGCTTTTCAATCTTTCCAATGAAAACAAAACAGATGGATCACCTTTGGGAAGTCAGGAGGCACAAGCCTAAATGACTGCAGACGCACAAGTTTCCTGGAGATGTGCTCTTACCTCAATTCTGCACGTGCATTCAGATTCTAGTCCTGTGTGTTAATAAGACTCGGTTGCAAACCTGACTCCCCAGGAAGATGCTCCTTATTTATCCCTTGGGCTTTGGTACCCAGGTTTGAGTCAAAGTTATACCAGGGGTGAATCACCAGTCTCCATTTTTAGAACCATACATTAACTTCATTGTACAATAATCTCTTCAAATACGGACTAATAATCCCCAAATTCCTTAACACTACTTGAAAAAAACACTACTTGGAAAAAAAAAATTCACCTTTTTTGGGGCCAAGCAGATGAGGAAGAAAGCTCTTAACAGCTACTGGCTCTGCAAACACCAACTGATTAAGCAGAAGGGGCACTAACCGCGACGCTATTAATTCCTCTGACAAGCAGCTGACTCTGTCCAGCAGAAACCTGAGGGCAAAAAAGGGACACTGTGGTGACACATTATCAACTCACTCCTAGGTTTAGACCCATATGACCTCTGCCACTTCCACCAAAGTGCTGCGTTTTGAAATGTAGCTAGGAACGGGAGCAGGTCGGCGATGCCTTGGTATTGAAGCAAAAAGCAGAAGGCGGGAGGCAAGGCGAGTTCATCAGCCTCCCGTCCACACTAGGAAAAGTTTCCAACACGTCGCCCTTTTCCTCTAATAAGTCAGAGGCTTTCTGGTCTTGTAGGGTACTTTCTCAAATTGAAAACACAGATATTAGATTATCTAACATCTCCACAGTAAATTAAATACAGGCTTTTGTTAAATGTGCTGAAAGAATACATGTAAAAGCACTTGGTTTAAAAACAGATTAGAGATTAATAGTAATAATATCCCATTCTCTGTACATTCAGCCTTAGATAATCTCGCCTCCTACTTTACAGGAAACATGCACTGTCTCCTTCAAGCCCCTAGGCCACTAGGGACAAAAGGGTCCACATCCATTCTCACTCCCACCTCCCCAGCACCAAGAATTTGAGGGCCTCTTATTTCACCTCCACCCCTTGTGTGTGGTCTTCCCCAGCAAGCTCATCACTGTTTTCAGTCTGTATTTTTGCCTCAGCATAATTGTCTATCCCAGGGTATAGTAGAGATCCTGACATTTAAGAAATGCTCAATAAACTTCATTAAAGAAAACAAATGTCTGACCCGAATACCTGAAGTGGTTACATGTACTTAATCCAATTCACTTAATTTTAAGGTGCAGTACTAACTTTCTGAACTTACTTGAAGAATTCAGTTTTTTCCTCTTCACTCTTCAATGTTAAACTTTTCAAGAAATTCACCACTTCTAGAAAATCATTCCTAAAAGCCAAAAAAATATAAAAAAACAAACAAAAACCGCAGGACAAGAGATTAGAGAAGGCATGTTAAATATAGAAATTGCAGTGTCCACAGACATGCTATCATCTTCAGCAAAGAAGCGTTCCCCTGTGCCAGTTAGAAGACTCCATAAGAATAAGAAAATACTATGGAAAAAGTCCATAGAGAATTACTATTTTAAGATTATCAGAGATCTGTGAAGAGGATATACACTTAAACACATGCATATACTTGCTAACACACTTTGTGGTTTTAATCATCATCATCCAAGCTGTTTATTGTAAAAGGATGTGGTTAAAATACACACAGAGCCTCCCAGCAGACTGGTGCCCCAGACTGGGCTTCACAGGGGCTTACTCTATCAGCAACCCCACAGTAAGCACCCCTGACTCTAGGCCTAGCCACCAGCTCCTCAGGAGCAGACATAGCTTCTCACCCTGGGCCGCTCTGGGAACCCCACTGGGCACTCCAGCACCAGTGTCTCCCAGCAGGTGGGTCCCCCAGCCTGGGCCTCACATAACCCTGCTTTACATCAGGGACCCTCAGCAACCTCCTGGTAAGCACCCCTGACTCCAGGCTTAGCCATCAGCTCCTCGGGAGCAGCCGGAAGCCCCAGCTGTGACCGTGCAGGACCTAGCTTTACACTTCTAGCCCCAGCTGCATGGAGAAGTGCCCCTTTCAGTGCTCGGCTGCATGGGGTCTCCTCCTCTACCAGGGATCTCCAGCAACCCTCTGTCATCCTGGCCACCAAAACCAGGCCCCAAGCCTCCACTCCTAGGTGAAGCGAGGTCCCAGCAACTCAGCCTTTGACCCAGCATCCCCCCACCCACCAAAACAAGGCCCGGAAGTGCTTCAGAGAAGGGTCTAGCTCCAGCCCATAACCTATAAGACCTCAGTAGCTGTGCCCATTATCAAGTAAGCACCCAGAACAGTGAGGGGAGAAGGACTCATACACAACAAAAGCCTCAACTACAACAGAGCAAACCTGAAGCAAACAACGGGGAGAAGGAAAAATACAAACAAACAAGCAAGCCCTCAGAAGAACGATAACCATAGAGAGAAAATTAATCTCCAGAACACAACAACACTGACATGGAAGAAATCTTGTCAGATGAAGAATTCAAAATTGCCATAATTAGGAAATTCAAAGAATTTGAACAACACAACACAGAAAAACAAATCAGATACATATGAGAAGAGCAAAGAAATAAAAGAATGCTAGGCGTGGGCTGCTTTGGTGGCGCAGGGGTTAAGTCTCAGAGCTCTCACTGCTGTGGTGGCACCCACACATAGCCCAGCAGACCTCTCCTGTCTCTCCCGCTGCTCCCCTCAGCAGTGTTTTTCAGTAGATGTGCATGTTCTGCTCCCTACTCTGTCTCTAGTGAATACGCTTACCTACCCCCCCATTCCTCTGGCCTATACCCCAGTTCTTCTATGCATAAATAAATCTTAAATCTTTAAAAAAAAATGCTATGAGAAACAATATTAACAAATAGAAGAACAAGATTGAAACTTAAATAAAAAAATAAAGGGACTACAGAGTATAAAAATATCAATGGAGGAGCTAAAAACTTCTGGGAAAAGTCATGGAAATAGAATAAATGATATGGAACAATGAATCAATATTCTAGAAGATACAGAAATGAAAAGAATCAAGAAAGAAAAGGAAAGAGATCTAAAAGAAAATGAAGAAACACTTTGAGAATTATCTGACACCATAAGGGAAGGAAATATAAGAGTCACAGGTATCCCAGATAGAAAAGAGAAAGACAAGGGAGCTGAAAAGCTATTCAAGGACATAACTGAACCAAACTTGAAGGAAATGAAATAGACATACAGGAAGCTAGAAAGATGATAAACTATCATAATAAAAGGAAAGGTACAGCAAGACACGTAGTAAAGCTTCCAAGAGTCCAAGACCAAAAAATATATAATAATAATAAAATAAAATATTGAAGCCAACAAGGGGAAAGTAACAGATAACCAAAGGAAAACTGTTATGCTAACATCAAGCTTCTCTGAAAAAAACACAAAGGCATGAAGAGAATAGAATGACATATTCAAAAACTACAACACAAAAATGCCAACCAAGAATATCCTGCAAAACTCTTCCTCCTATCTGAGGCAAAAATAAGGATCTTCCCAGATAAATCTTCAGGAATTTGCTTCTACTAACCCCCTACTCCAAGAAATATAAGGAGTCTCAGGAGCTAAACCAACAGAGGAATGAACAAAAAGACTCAACAAGGAATTAAATAAAGCCACAAAACAATGAACAAAATGGCAGTAATAGACTTGCATGTGTCAATAATCACCCTAAACTTTAATGGACTAAACTCACCAATAAAAAGACACATAGTATGTTGGATTACAGAACAGAATCCAAACCTCCGCTGCCTCCAGGAAGCACACCTAAGTTTTAAAGTTAAGCGCAGACTGAAAGTAAAGGATCAGAAAACAAGTTGATAAGCAAATGGCCCCAAAAGAAGGCAGGGACAGCCACACTTATTATTAGATAAAACAGACTTCAAGCTAAAAAAAAAAAAAAAGGTGACAAGAGACACAAATGGACACTATATAAAAATCACAGGGACAATATACCAGGAGGACATAATACTCATCAATATATACTCAAAATGAGGGAGCACCAAAATACGTTAGACAATTTCAGTCCTCTCTGAAAACAGACATTGGAGAAAATACGTATGTGGCAGGAGACTTCAACACCCCACTCTCACCAACAGACAGATCAATAAGACAGAAAATAAAAAAGGACATAATAGCCCTAAACAAAGATCTAGACCATATGGGTGTAACAGACATCTATAGGAGATTACACCCCCACAAAACCTAATACACATTTTTCTCAAGTGCACATGGATAATTCTCCAGGATCAATCACGTACTGGGTCACAAGAAAAATATCAACAATTACATGAAGATTAAAATTATACCAATTATCTTCTCTGACCATGAAAGTATTAAACTAGAAATCAACTACAAAAAGCAAGGAGATCCCCCATTACGTGGAGACTGAACAACATGCTATTGAAAGGCCACTGGGTTAATGAATAAATCAAAGAAATAAAAAAAATGCTGTAAGACAAATGACTGAGAATCCAATCTTTCACAATGAATGGGACACAGCAAAAGCAGTATTAAGAGGGAAGATGTACATAGCAATACAGGCTCACATCAAGAAACAAAAAGAATCCAAAGAAACAACTTAATGCCCCATCTCAAGGAATTAGAAAAAGGAAAAAAAACAAAAAAACAAAAAACCCCAAAGCTAGTAGAAGGAAATAAAAATTAAAGCAGAAATAAGTGAAATAGAAATTTAAAAAAAGACAATCTAAAAGCTCAATGAAGCCAAAAGCTGTTTTTTAGAAAAAATAAAATACACAAACCCCTAGGTAGGCTGACAAAGAAGAGGGAGAAAACTCAAATAAGTTCATAAATGAAAGGAGAAATTACAATAGACACAGAATCTAAATGGTAGAGATTACTATAAACATTTATATGCAAATAAGTTCAACAATCTAGATGAGATGCACAAATTCCTAGAATTATATAATCACCCAAAACTGAATAAAGAAGAAATAGAAAACTTGAAAACCAATTACAAGCAAGAAAATAGAAACAGTAATCAAACCCTCCCCCCAAAACAAAATCCAGGACCAGATGAGTTCTACCAAATGGTCAAGGATGAAGTAATGCCTATCCTGCAAAAACTATTTCAAAAAATTGAAAGAAGGAATACTACCAAATACATTTTAAGAGGCCATCATCACACTAATACCAAACCAAAGACAACACAAAAAAGAAAACTACATACCAATGTCCCTAATGAACATGGAAGCTAAAATCTTTAATAAAATCTTAGCAAACTGAATCCAACAATGCATTAAAAGGATCATATATCATGACCAAGTGGGATTTATTCCAGGGACTTAACGATAGTTCAACATCCAAAAATCAATTAACACAATTCATCACATCAACAACAAAAAATGTGATCATATCAATGATACCAAGAAAGCATTCGATAAAGTTCAACGTCCATTTATGATGAAGGCCCTTGAAAAACTTGGGATAAAAGGAACATATCTTTACATAATAAAAGCCATATATGACAAACCCACAGCTAACATCTTTCTCAGTGGTGAAAAACTGAAAGCCTTTCCATTAAGATTTGGAACAAGAAAAGAATGTCCACTCTCACCACAGCTCATTAATATAATACTGGAAGTTCTAGCTAGAGTAATTATACAAGAGAAAGACATAAAAAGAATCCAAACTGGGGGCCTCCCTGGTGGTGCAGCGGTTGAGCGCTGCGCTGTGGAGCTGTCGGCGGCGGTGGCGTGAGTTCGACGCCCGGCCGGGGAGATTCCCACGTGGCGCGGTAGACCTCTCCTGCCTCGCCCGCTGCTCCCCTCAGCAGTGTATTTCTGATCTGCCTGTTCTGCTCCCTGCTCTGGCTCTGGTGAGCCCTCTCGCCGCCCCATGCCTCTGGCCTGTACCCCAGCTTGTATGCATAAATAAATAAATCTTTAAAAAAAAAAAAAAGAATCCAAACTGGGGAAGAAGTAAAACCATCTTTATTTGCAGATGATACGATAATACATAGACCTCTAAAAAATCCACAAAAAACCTAAAACAACAGAACAGTTCAGTCAAGTAGCAGGTTTCAATATGAATACACAAAAACCAGTAGCCTTCCTATATGCAAACAATCACTCTGAAGAGGAAAAATTTAAGAAAACCATTCCATTTACAATGGTACCAATAAATAAATTCATCCATCCATCCATACATACCTGGGAATAAACCTAACAAAGAGGTGAAATATCTATATAAGGAAAATTATAAAACTTTGTAAAAGAAATAGACACAAAGAAATGGAAAGATATTACCTGCTCATTGAAAGAATCAACATTATCAAAATGGCCATCCTACCAAAAGAAATTTACAGACTCAATGCAATTCCAATAAAAATTTCAATGGCATTTGTCAAAGAAATGGAACAAATATTGTTGAAATTTATATGGACAAGCAAAGCTCTCCAAGGAAGAATGGAGGCAATATACTCCCAGACTTCAAACTATACAAAGTCATTATAATTAAACAGCACTGGTATTGGAACAAAAACAGACACACAAACCAACAGAATCAAATTGAAAGCCCAAAAATAAAACTACACACATATGGCCAACTAAGGAGCAAAGATTATACACTGGAACAAGGAAAGCCTCTTTAACAAATGGGGCTGGGAAAACTGGACTACCACATGCAAAAGAATGAAACTAGACTACTATCTCACACCATACACAAAAATCAACTCAAAATGGATAACAGACTTGGATGTAAGACCTGAAAATATAAGTAGAAGAAAACAGGAAAAATACTCCATGTCATAATAAACTTTAAAAATGTCTTTGCGGACTCATCTCCAGAAGCAAGAAAAACAAACGAGAATATAAGCTGGGGCTACATCAAACTAAAAAGCTTCTGTGCAGCATAAGAAATAGCAACCAAAATGAAGAAGCCCTACTAAAAGGGAGGAAATATTTGCACACCATACAGCTGATAAAGGACAGATATCAAATATCTACAAAGAGCTTATACAACTGAACAAAAACTAACAACCCAATCAAAAAAATGTGCAGAAGATCTAAAAAGAAGAAATGCAAATGGTCAATAGGCATATGAAAAAATGTTCAATATCACTTATTATCAGGGAAATGGAAATCAAAATCACAGTAAGATGCCACTTCACACGTGTTGAGAATGGCCCACATTAAAAAAAAAAAAGCAAGTGCTGATAAAGATGTAGAGAAAAAAGGAACCCTTTTATACTGCTGGTGGGAATATAAACTGGTCCAGTCAGTATGGAAAGCAGTGTGGAGGTTCCTCAAAACACTAAAAATGTATCTGCCATACGACTCAGCTATTCCACTCTAGGAATCTAGCCAAAGAACATAAAACACTAATTTGAAAGGAAACCTGCACTATGTTTATTGCAGCACTATTTACAATAGCCAAAATATGGAAACAACCTAAATGCCCCCTAAACAGATGAATGGATCAAGAAGATGTCATATATACACACAATGGAATACTACTCAGCGATCAAAAAAGCAAGCCATCTGCATCAACATGGATGGAGGCGGAAGGGAATATGCCAAGCAAAGTCAGTCAGAAGGATGAAGATAAGTATCCTATGGTTTTACTAATATGAACAATATAGAGAAACCTAACAAAGGACCAGGTAAAAAATAAAACTTGCAAGCTGACCATAGATTTCAGACACGCTGCAAGGGAGGGAGAGGGATCAAAATAGGGGAGGGAAGAACACAAGGGACTATGGAGATGGATCACAGGTGCTATGATGCTGGAAGCACTATGGGGACTACAACTGAGGGGAGAAATCAAATACTGTCCAAAATTTGATGATGTGAGAATAAATTTTAAAAATAAACATACTGAAGAATGGTATTACCAGTACAAAACAGTTGATTCTCAAGTTTCGTTTGGTGAAGTTAAAAATTAAAGAGGGTTGGGGCAGAGAACTTTCTTGTACAATTCCTTGTCACAAGAACCTTCTCTCTCCTGCACTAAGTTCATTTTTCAGCGAGGCAGGGAAGAGGGTGAAAGGAAGGATCAGTTTCCTGCAGGGCAGCCAAAGGCATGGGCGCGAGAGGAGTGGTTCTGCTGAAGGTTGCTCACAGTTTGCCCCACCATCCACCTCAGCCCAGAAGCCACAGTCAGCACAGTAACCTCAGCTCCACATCTCATGTCTACACCTGTTTCTCTCTGGCTCAGTAGCAGAGAAAAAGCACAAATGTCTTAACTCAGACCTAATCAAACTGGCTCAGCTGCCTCAGCAAGAGACTCAGCCCTGGCTCTTCTGCGGCCCCGGGCTGGGTTTTCTCACGGAGATTCTGGGAAGGGGGAATTTGTGTGTTCTTTGGCTTTCCTCTCCCCTTTCTATTTAAAATTCAATTCTTAATAAAGAACACACAGTGATTAAAGGACCTACTTACTACATGGGATTATTCTTTGTACAGACAATATCCTGGTAAATAAGTTACTATTATGAATCACCCAAAAGGATATAGAAACATTTTGGTTAAAAAACTAAAAAAGACTCGTTTGCAACAGTTTCTTTGAAACATAAATGACAAAAATAAATTATAACTACAGTAAAACTATCCCCTCTCCTTGTTTAAAAACATGCCCCCAAAACTGACATAATATTTACCTTGCTTAATAAAGTCATGAATGTAGAATGAACCCATGCAGAGGCTGAAAAACATGTCTGAACCCAGTCAAAGAGTTAACACTGTGCCTCCCTCTAACTCCATTTTTTGGTTCTTTCTTCCCATTGACTGAACAAAGCAAAAAAGCTCTGCTTAAAGAAACAGGCTCATTTCTGCCCCAACAAGGAAAAATTCATTAACCAATTCAAATCAATAAGACACTGCAGCAGAAAGGAGAGGCTATATTTACTTTCTAAATTAACTTTTAACTGTAACCAATGGACACAGCCCAGCTTCTTCAAAATCTGAAGCCCTAAATTGTAGCCTATATCTGACTATCATTTGTAGACCCTCGCCTTCATGACAGTGGAAGACATCTGTTAACTTCCCATGTGTTATAAAAACCCAGTTTATTTCTCCCTCGATTGTTTCTTGTGGACATAACTCAATCTCGTCTAATAATTAACGACAACAACAAAGGGAATGGCACCCTTTGGTCCCCCAACCCCGCCACTGAGGCAGGATACCCAGAAAGGGAGTGAGCAGGCAGAGGCGACAGGAAGCAGCCAGCGTCACACCACGGCCCTCACCTGAAGAAGTCATGGGACAGTAAGGTGCAGAGCGCTGGCCGACATTTTGGAATGGGATTCAGCAAAGTTGAGTGCAAGGTCTGTTGAAAACTGGAAAGAACATCCGCTGAAACTGAAATCCAGAGCTACAGTTAGTTTCCAATGCCTTCTCCCTCTTTTCAGGACCTCTATAGCTGGAGACTGACGAGGGCAAAAACCAACCTGTAAAAGCCCAAACAAACAGAGCCCTGGCTGTTGCTAAACAGCTTCCTGCTTGCCTGAAGCCAAACTCCTCAGCAGGTGTAGAAAATTGTCCTGCCAACACCTCCAGCCCCACCCCCTGTTCCCCCCCCCCCATGTCCCTCTCATTTCCTGTCAGACAATGTTAGCTCAGGCCTGAAGGAGGTTAACAAGTGGCAGGTGTGATGGCCTTTTCAACCAGCACGACTCACCTGCAGAACACATGGTTATTTGACTGCAATTTTGATTCTCCCAAGAATGATATGTAACCGCCACCATTCTAGACATGGTGGAGAGAAGTGAGTTTATTTCCCACAAGGGATGTCTTAGGGCCCTAGGGTTTAATCCTTAAGTATCTAGGCTGGGATAATTTAGAGCTGACAGCTGAAAGGTGTTTATAACTTCAGAATCTGCATAAGACAGACAGAGGAACTACATTAGGACTGCATAAGCTTCAGCAATGCAAGATACAGGCCAGTGAGGGGCTGAATGTGACAGGCGCCCAGCGTCCTGTGCTGGTGGGCAACTGGGGATCTGGAGTGGCTGGAGGAGAGTGAGGCGGGCTGCTGAGCATGCCATTAGAGAAGTCAGAAGAAAGAAGAAAGCAATGTGTTCAGAAGCCTGGGCTTAAGGAGCAATGAAAGAAAAATGTGGTGAGTAAATTACGTCAGGAAGGAAAAAAACCTGAAGGAATAAATACCAAGCAATGTTAAACCTGATTTAGAAATTAAAGATTTTTGAATCTCGTCTTCAGATTCCTACATATAACTCTACAGCAGCACTCTTTTGCTTACTGGCTGGCTCAGTAATGAAGTATCTTTGGACCACAGATACCAGTCCCAATGAGAAAGACAGGAGCATTGATGCTGACAGACATGGTTCTGAATGCTTCCCATTTAAAATTCTCTTCAGTGTACAAACTTAAAAACCCCAAAGCTCCTCTCCTCACTGTTGTAAGATCTGCCCTCAAGTTAGTTGGTAACCAGTAGGTTTTCTCCATGATTAAAGTCTAAAGTCTTTGGAATGCACACAGAGCAGGCCCTGGGTGATTTTTTCATTTAGTCTGTGGATGTAGTAGTATAACTCTAACTCACCCTGTTCATTTAAGACTGTGAGCAAACTTTCCACCAATGTCCCAAATGAATAGGCATCCCGGGCATGTCCATGAGACTCTGGCAGAGTTGTGAATTCTGGAGACTAAAAGCAGTAAAGACCATTAAAATGAGAGGATCTTCCTTATAAATTTTTCTCCCATTTTTGCAAATGCAAAAACCAAATATACTCAAAACTAACCACAAAATATCACACAGTAATTTATAGATTCAAACCTATTAGTGAGTGGAATTTATCAAAGATTTAAAAGTATTAAAAGCAAAAAGAAAATGCTGGTCCGAATATGGTATGTGTGGCTTTCAAAAATATTTTTGACTGCAACCCAGAGTAAAACATTTGTTATTACTGTATCAGTATACGCACATACAAATACACACATAATGGAAACCAAAGTTTCATAAAACAATACTTAGCCTTATGAACATCATTTCTGAGCTGCCCAAGGGTATTTTCCATTTTATTCCCTTTACCCCAAAATGCTAGCCAGGACCCCTAATTTAATTTAAAACCTGTAAGTCAGTTAAAAAACCACTAGTATAAACACAGTATTGATTTAGATAAACCTGAGTTATTTCAGGTCTTAGATCTATAATTAAGTTTGCAATTGTGCTTGTATTTCCTCTAAATATGTCTTTGGGGATCGATTCTATTTATAGTAGTTGTAAGAATAAGTTTAGCGGGAGTAACTGCTTTTGAATTTACCGGTCAATGTAATCTTTCTTGACCAGCACTAAAACATTAATAATTGCTCTTCTATGCATCCTGGACCCTAGCTATCGGTAGACAGCGAGATGAAGGCTTGAGGGGCAGGAAAGGACAAGGATATGGCTTCCCCAACTCACACTTCAAAGACTTAGAGTGAAATGCAAAGGAAGCACCAACCCGTTTCATTTTGTCTGTATCGTATCATATCATAGTTGTCTATACAACTAAAAATGTGAGCTTAGCGTCAAGAAACACGCTCCCTCCTGTGGTGATAACATGAATTTCAGAAGGACAGAGGCATTGTAGGGCATCTATAACTTAGCAAAGGGGGGTGGGGAGGGTAGAGGAAAGTTGTTTTTGTTTTTTCTTAAGTTTTACACTCAGTTACACAAAAAAGTCTTTGTAACATCTGCAGTATATCATCTTACCATCTCTTCAGGCGGAATAGATGCTGGGTCTCTTACTGACTGAATACTCCTCAGAAACTAGACAGAGACATAAATGAAGGAAATAATTCATACATGTATTTGGTGAAGCAATCTCTTATACCAAGTTACAAAAGTAATAAGCAAGGGTAACAGCAGCAATGAAACCTTCAAACCAAGACCACACATTAAAGACACAAATTTAAAATCTTCCTAATTAAAAACTGCAAATACAGCACAAGTCTTGGTAAAAAAGTTCCATCTGTCCCCTTTTCTCCCCTTCAGCTGGTCTAGCAGACGTCCCCTGCTGTTCAGAGGCACCTTTGCATCTTATTTTTTCACGGAAATTAGGAATACTTCCTCATCCTGTATAGATGGTGGTGAAGGCTTTTTCAGCACGGAAGAAAACTATCAACCTTCTTACGAAATCAAGTCACATAAATTTAAGACCATAAATTATAAAAGTTGAGAACCTTACAACTACAGAGACAAAATCACCATCACATAAGTGCTTTCATTCATGGATTCAGAGGTTATCTTTGAAGAGCTTATTTATCTGTCCTAACACGATCTAAGGAACTAGTAATACAAAATGAATGAGAAATCCATGCCTCAGCCAGATGCTCACATCCTAGAAAGCAAACAGAACGTTACCCCCATGTGCTGCGTGTCCTCAAATCACAGGTCTGACTCAATTTGTTGGGTGAGGGAGAGTAGCAGAGGGATTCACAAGGAGGAGACTGAGCTGGATTTCAACTTGACCTTACGTTTTACAGGAGCCCAGGGCAGAAAGGCACCCCAGTGACCAAACAGCATATGAAGGAAGAAGGGGTGAGGGAGGCAGCACGTGCCAACAGCTGAGCTGCTTGGCACAAGATGCTGCCAGAGCAGAGCTGAAGAACCGCACTGTAGACAAAGCTGAAGGGGGTGGAGAGGAGACTGGGAAGGGCCTTATGTGCCTGGAAGTTTGGAACAGAATCCAGAGAATGGGTCACCTGGCATTATATTAACCAGACATAAAGGTGAATTCTGAGACAAAGGTGAGTAGCAGGAACAGAAACAATCATGGTGGAAGAAGCACTTGAACTAAGTAAGAGACCATGAAGGTGCACAGTGGACAGGCCGAAGGGAGAAAGCCACACAGAGGAGAAATGAGGCCCAGCTAGGATGTGGGGGAGCCATTGTCATTAGGAGGTTATGATAAGAGTATTTTCTTCTTTTTTCCAGAAGTCTAGTGGCAACATATAAAATGGTGAAGATAGAAGAGAGACTAGAGAGGCTCATCAAACTAGGAGGGAAACGTGCAGGTCTTTGTCAAATTATAACAAGCGTCAAAGGCAGTAACAACATAGCTCATGAGGAGGATCAGGATGCACAGGCCTCAATTCCAGCCATCAGAACATAATGTATTACTTTGGGAGACTTGAAAAAGTGTTCAATGGACATTTCTTGAATTCCTACTAAGTGCCAGGGGCCATCTAGTGGCAATAACACTGATAAGGATGTCGGACACCAAAAGTAATTTCATTATGAAGCAGTAAATGGTCTAAGTTAAATGCAGGGCACTACAGGACCAGAAAGGAGGAAAATTTGATTAACCTATTTAAACAAATCATTTTACCTCTTTCAGTCTCAGGTACTTCATCTAGCAAATGAGGAGAAAGAAATAGCCCATAGTACCCCTTTGAGGAATAAAATCCCAAATTCTCAACTCTATGAATCTGAGCACTGACTTAAAAAAAATAAATAAATAAAATAAAAAAATCAAGCCTCCAAATCCAAGATCCCCCTAACACTGGCAGGAAATTAGAAAGTGAATTTAGAAAGGGACCTTACCTCGGGGGTGGCCTGAGGAACACTGCAGACCGTGTCCATGCCTCCCAGTTTCCAGTGCCCGTCTTCACTCACAAACACAGAGGACAAACAGACATTGTTATGTGTGAGATGCCCCTGGAAAGGAAGAACAGGAAGAAGACTGCCACTCCAATTTTTGGAATAGAAGTTTTAAAAAATGCTAATCACCAAAAACAAATAAACAAAAAAGATAATGGCATGCCCACCCTTTCCCACAAAAAAATGAAACCATGACCTTCAGGAATGCCAAACTGAATGAGGATAGAGAAATGGACCAAGGCAATGGGAAGGCTTCTCCTAGCTCTCCAGGCCGTCTCCTGCACAGATCTGTGCATTCCCATTTCTATAGGAGTTTTTTTTTTTAAAGACTTATTTTTGCATACAAGCTGGGGTGCAGGCCAGAGGTGTGGGGCAGTAAGAGGGTTCACCAGGAGAGAAGCAGAACAGGCAGATTGACTGAAATACAATGCTAAGGGGGGCAGTGGGCGAGGCCGGAGAGGTCTGCTGTGCCATGTGGGAATCTCCCCAGGCGGGCATCGAACTCGTGCTGCAGCTGCCAACAGCTCCACAGCGCTGTGCCTAACTTGTTGCGCCACCAGGGAGGCCCTACAGGAGTTCTTAAATATGAATTTACAAGTCTTTATAACCTAGACTATTTGGTTCTAATGCCTTTAAAGGTAAAAATTCATCTCTGCTCCCTCATACACTATTTTATTAATTTTCTCCCTTAAATTCTTTCTCACTTATATTCTATCAAGAACCCCAATCTACTTCACAGGGAATCTTGTCAGTAGGCATTTAAAAATTTCCTTAAGAAGAAAATGCAATGAGGACCACCGAAATATCCCACAGACCACAAAAAAGCCTATTTTAGAGGCCTCCCTCGTGGCGCAATGGGTTAAGCGCAGCGCTATGGAGTTGTCGGCGGCTGCGGTGCAAGTTCAATACCCCGCCTAGGAGACTCCTGCCTCTCCCGCTGCTCCCCTCAGCAGTGTATTTCGGTCGATCTGCCTGTTCTACTCCTCACTCTGACTCTGGTGAACCCTCTCACTGCCCCACACCTCTGGCCTGCACCCCAGCTTGGATGTATAAATAAATAAATCTTTTCAAAAAAAAAAAAACCTATTTTAAAACTGTAAAAAAAAAATATTACAGTCAAAAATAGTAGAGTCACATACGAGCATACGAGGAAGAGAGAAGAGGATTGAAGAATGTAAGCTTTTTTCCAACCAGAAAGTAGACCAGTAGACAAGCGCATTCTACCCACTAGATCAAATATGTATTTTTATATAAAATACTCCTATGTATATACACACATATGTGTATGTGTACATATATTTTAAAAGAAGTTTTAGACTAGTATGATGTTCCCATTTGAGAAAGGATAAAGGAGACTAAGCACACAGATAATCACTCTGCCTGTGTATAGGAGATCTTTAGAGTAACCCAGGATCGCCACCCAAGGCACGTCTAGAGCGAACTGGGTACTGGATTCCAGGATAGGAGAGGGATTTGCTATTCCCTGTCTGCAGTCTCATACTATTCGAACTTTTTACCAAGTACACGTACCTTCTACAACAAGGAAAATATTCCTCCCTAGTAAAGCATGAATTACTGATCTGTGAATCTTTGTTTTTAAGATAGATTTATTTTTGCATACAAACTGAGGTGCAAGCCAGAGGTGTCAGGTGGTAAGGGAGTTCACCAGAGACAGAATGGGGAGCAAAACAGGCAGATTGACCGAAATACACTGCTGAGGGGAGCAGCAGGTGAGGCAGGAGAGGTCTGCTGCACCATATGGGACTTTCCCCAGCCAGGCATCGAACTTGCGCCGCAGCCACCGACAGCTCCTCAGCACTGTGCTTAACCCGTTGCGCCACCAGGGAGGCCCTGATTTGTGAATCTTAACCATGCTTATTAAGAAACAGGAGCTCAGGCCTCCCCGGTGGTTCAAGAGTTTAAGTCGTAGCACTATAAAGCTATCCACAGCCACTGCAGCACGAGTTCGATCCCCGGCCAGGGAACTTCCCAGATGGCACAACAGATCTCTCCTGTCTCGCCTGCTGCTTCCCTCAGCAGTGTATCTCAGTCAATCACTTCTGCTCCCAACTCTGTCTCTGGTGAATCCTCTCATCCCACGTGCCCTAATATCTCTGGCCTCTACCCCAGCTTGTATGCATATATAAATCAATCTTAAAAAACAAAACAGGAGCTCAATGATATGGTCAATAAACAGACCAGAAGTAAACAGATGTGCCGCCTACCCATCTAGTAGCAAATGATACCTTTAAGGGCCATCTCTCACTGCTACTGGAATGGCAGGGGACATGTGCAAACTTTGCCTTTTTATAAGAAATGGTCATTTCTTTCTACAAAATTTAAAATGGGACAAAGTAGCTGAAAACAAACAGCTTAAGTCTGTAGCAGCATTCATTTCAAACTTTTAATCTTGTCTTGTTAACAAATACCAGCCATATTTTTAGGTGAAGGCTTGTCCACACTGAGGAAAATGATAGAAAACTGAAATGAAGTTTTATAAAGACCACTCAGGGATCAGGTATCTTAGCCTCTGTTGTGCTTTCAAATGAGCTATTTTCTCTCAGGAAGCTTTCTATTAAGAACAGTAACTTACAACTTTTATACACACACAAGCACTACATACACATGGAGCCCTGGTTTACATTGAAGTCTGAAAGGCAGACCATGTCCAGGTTACTTACTCTGTCGTGAAGGAAGATGAGAGCCAGCAGTATGTCATAGATCCCAGCACAGACTTCTGCAGAAGACAATGTTTCCAAAGCCACTTCCAGAGGCTGCACTCGCTCAGTGACAAGATGAATGCCATCTGCTTCCACAGTGCAAGATAAAAACCTTAGCAAGCAAGGGTGACGAAGTGTCTTCAAGTGCTTTAAAAATACAAATAGAAGAGGTGATAAAGTTCATGACTCAAACCAGTTTGTAGTTTAATATTCATCATGGCAAAAGTCAGAAAATGTGTACCTGCATTCTAGGGCATTTCCAGCTCCGTACCTTTCTGCTACCCCACCCCCCCAAATTTCAAGTCAGGCAAAGGAGAATCTATGACTTGTTCTGACGTTATTCCTTCACCAAAATTCAAATCACTCTACAGAGACTTTAGATCCCATTATGGCAATGGGTGGCCCGGAAAAGCCCAGACCTCACAATGATAACTGCCATGAACTCTGACCAAAGTACTGAAAACAACTACCTGACAAAACTGAAAAGGAAACAAAAGCACACAGATTCTGGAAGGATCAAAACCTGGAGAAGAGATGGCATGGAGGTAAGTTCCCCATTTTCTGTTTTTCCCACAGCTGTGTCCTGAGGATAGGCCCTGCAGTGTATCAAGAGAAGCTCAGGCTCTGATAGAAACCTTGCTATCTTTCTGGCCAAAAGAGTCATAGAAAGAAACCAAGGCAGGCCAGACTATGAGGGAGACGCCCAGGTTATGTGCACACTCACAGGAGTCTCACACTGAACCAGGAATGACTGGACAAATCAAAAGAATAAACTTTTGAGAAATGAACTGATGCTTGAACTGCTATGTACAGGAAGGTGAGAGGAGAGTAGTTAAAAATCTCAACATTCTCTAGAGGACTATAGCAGAGTCAAGGTCTATGCACATGACATTCACAATATCCAGAATGTAATACAAAATTACTCAACAAAGAATCATGAAATGTAAAGGCAATCAACAAAGAGTAACCCCAAGATGGCCCAGATGTCAGAATGATCAATTTAAATCAGCTATTATAATCATTCTGCCCTAGCGATAAAGGAAAATAGTTATAAGTAGAAGTTCCCAGCAGAGAAATGAACATTACATAAAAGAATTAAACTGTATATAGAAAATTTTATAAATGAAAATTAGCAGAACGAAGATGAGAGGACAAGAATCAGTGAGTCTTGGGTCTCCCTGATGGTGCAACAGGTTAAGTCTCAGCACTATGAAGCTATCTGCAGCCACTTCAGCACAAGTTCAATCCCCAGCCAGGGAGTTTCCCGTATGGCACAGCAGACCTCTCAGGTCTCGCCTGCTGCTCCCCTCAGCAGTGTACTTCAGTAGATCTGCCTGTTCTCCTCCCACTCTGTCTCTGGTGAATCATCTCACCACCCCACACCTCTGGCCTACACCCCAGTTCTTGTATGCATAAATAAATAAATCTTAAAAAAAATCATTGAGTCTTAAGATATTATAAAGTTATGAACAGAGAAAAAGTATTTTTACAAACTTGGTCAGAGCTTCAGGAGCCTGTGTGACGATATTAAAAAAGTCAATACCTATAAATCACAGTCCCAAAAAGAGAATAATTAGGGCATAAAAATGTAGTAGGTAAAATCTTCTCAAACTGACCAAATACTTAATTTTGCAGATTTAAGTTCCATGAACATCAAAGAAAACCATACCTAAGCATACTATAATCAACCTGCAAAAATAAAAGATAAATAAAATATCTTCCAAGGAACAACAGAAAAACACATGTTATGTGGAGGGGGAAATGATCTGAATGAGGCAAATTTCACATCAGAAACATGTAGGCCAGAAGACAAAGAATATCTTAAAAGTGTCGCTAAACAGACCTAACAATTACAAATGTGTATGTGCATAAAATATATACATGAAGCAAAACTGGCACAATGAAAGTGAACAGACAATTTCTTAATCACAGTGTCACAGTAGATTTTCAAACCTCTCAACAATCAACAGAACTGGCAAAAAGATAAAAACAAAAAACCTGAGTAATATATAGATGAGATTGAGACAACTACTACACTCAACAAATGATAAATCCAAGAATGCCTATTCTTTACAAGTGTGCATGAAACATTCATAAAACAGATACTTTGTTGGGCCACCTGACAATTCTGGATGATTAGTGCCTTCGATTTACCGTACATAATGTAGGATAAATTTTTTTTTAAGATTTATTTATGCATACAAACTGGGTGTAGGCCAGAGGTGTGGGGTGGTGAGAAGATTCACCAGAGACAGAGTGGTGAGCAGAACAGGCAGACTGACTGAAGTACACTGCTGAGGGGAGCAGCGGGGAGGCAGGAGATGTCTGCTGTGTCATGTGGGAATCTCCTGGCCGGGTATCGAACTCATGCTGCAGTGGCTCTGAATAGCTTGATAGTGCTGAGCTTAATCTTATGTTGCGCACCAGGGATGCCCCCTAAACATTTTAATTTTGTTTATCTTACGTTTAGCCTTTTTACTTATCAAGAATTTGATTGCCTTAAAAATATTTAATCATCTTTTAAAACTTATTATCTAGAAAAGTGATCCTTAAATATTTTTATTCATACACTTCATAGTAAAATCATTAGATAAGTAGCTTATATATAAATGCTACAAATTATAAGCATATATATAGGTCATAAAAATACATGTTACTAAACACCACAAAAAAGAAAGTACCGAAAGAAAAGATGAAAAGTAAATTTAAATAAATATTCTCAACATTTTTTCTCTCTAAACTGCAGTGAATCATGTGATTCCCCAGAGCGTGGCTACTTCACTTCAGAAACCCCTAATATATATTCTATACTGATATATACCCCTAATATATATTCTATACTGATGAATATATATTCTCAACTGATGAATATATGCACCTCAACCTTTTTCTTTGTTGTATTTCTTAGACAGAAAGAATACACAGATAGATGGCAAATGAAAGAAAATTTTGTGTCTGGACATGAGAGATTAAATCTGCAGGGAATCTTTCCTTCCCTTGCTGTTTTTTTTTTTTAAGATTTATTTATTTATGCACACAAGCTGGGGTGTAGGCCAGAGGTGTGGGATGGTGAGACAGAGTGGGGAGCAGAACAGGCAGATCTACTGAAGTACACTGCTGAGGGGAGCAATGGGCGAGGCAGGAGAGGTCTGCTGCGCCATGTGGGAATCTCCCTGGCCAGGTATCGAACTCATGCTGCAGTGGCTCTGGATAGTTTTACAGTGCTGCGCTTAACCTGTTGCGCCACCAGGGAGGCCCCCTTTGCTGGTTTTATAATAGCCTTGCTGGATCCAGCTTTTCCAAACTCTGCCCATGCTGCATATTCCCAAAATTCTGAGTAATTTAAGAGAGCCACAGTCTGAAATTCCCAATCCCGGTCATAATAATCTTATTTACAGCAAAACTTAAAATGCTGGAAATGGTGGTTTTACACAATTTTTCTAAAAGAAATCACATAACCTTAAATCTCTGAGATCTACCCTATACAGTCCAGTGGACAATGAGGATGTCTTATAAACTAATCTTTACAATGGGAGGTAACTTATGGGAGATTTCACTTAGCGAATAATCTTCAATAAAATACCAGGTTTCATTTCACAATAAGCACTTAGTATGGAAAGTACCCAAGTACTTTCTTGAAAGAATATGGGATAGTATAAAAGCCCAATCATAACCCAGCACTGGTGCAAATTTTTTAACAGTTGCCTCAAACTTGTCAATTAAACTTCTACAAGGTAGGTCCTAGAAGAATCTTCTGAGTGGAACAATTTCTACAATTTCTTTTCTTATAATAACTTCAAATTTGCTAAGTCTCAATATAGTTCCAAAAGGGTTTTCTGTTTATTCTTAAAAAGGAAGCTGTTATCCTCCCCTGAGTTACTCTAATAAAAAATAATCAAGAAAAGTTCTTTAGCTAGCAATTACGAACTATTAATTTGTATGTCTACCTTTAATGTAATCATATGTATGCTAATAAATACAGCAAAGACCCAAATGAGTTGAGAATTGTGCTAGTGGGTCAGCTGGATGAGTGTGGTTACTGGGAGAGAACTTCTTAACACTTTGTGGTCTGCTCATGTATGAGTGTTTTTGTCACCAGTATCAGGTGGCCACTCACGTATTAACCCTTTGCACGCCGCTGTCCCCTCTCAGGGGACATCGGAATTCTAGCATATCACTCGGATGTCCCCTCTCAGGGGACATTGCAGTTTATTAGTGATTACGGGGAATTGAGTTATTTCAACGCAACTTTTTGAGACATGCATGTTTCCCTGAAGTTTTATCTTGAAATGGCACAAGAAATTAAATCAAAATTTTCGTGTATCGAGAACGCG